>JAVKPL010002384.1:0-18362 GCA_032173675.1 Gastrolobium villosum
TACTGCGATGCGTCGCTGAAAGGACTTGGATGCGTGTTGATGCAGGATCGTATGGCGGTAGCTTACGCATCTCGACAACTAAAGCCTCACGAGGAAAATTATCCTACGCACGATTTGGAATTAGCAGCTATAGTGTTCGCACTTAAAATCTGGAGGCACCACTTGTATGGTTCGCAGTTTGACGTGTTCAGCGATCATAAGAGTTTGAAGTACTTGTTCGACCAGAAGGAGCTGAATATGCGGCAACGTCGGTGGATGGAATTTCTGAAGGACTACGATTTTGAACTTAAATACCACCCAGGAAAGGCAAACGTGGTAGCTGACGCCCTGAGTAGAAGACTCTACACACTGCAACTCTGATGATGGAAGAATTGAAGTTGTTTGAGGCCTTTCGAGACTTGAACTTATCGGTAGACGAGAGAGGAAGTAGCATAAGATTGGGAAATATAAAGGTGGAGAATGAACTGATCAGTAGAATTAAGGAGGCTCAGAAAGATGAAGAGTTAGTCCGTGATTTAGTTAGCAACCAAGATGTTGTAAAGGATGAGTATGATGTTTGGAGATTTCAAGGACGGCTGGTTGTGCCGAATGAAGAGTTGAAGCAAGAAGTTTTACAGGAGGCTCACAAGGGTAAGTACGCAGTTCATCCTGGATCCACGAAGATGTACCATGATTTGAAGACCTCGTTTTGGTGGCCGGGTATGAAGCGTGATATTGCGGAGTATGTATCTCGGTGCTTAACTTGTCAGAAGGTGAAGTACGAACATCAGAAACCGTCGGGACTCCTTCAACCTTTGGAGATTCCCGAATGGAAGTGGGACAGTATTGCAATGGATTTTGTAGTTGGACTTCCTCGGACGCGAGAAGGGTATGATTCTATCTGGGTGATTGTTGATCGTTTAACGAAGTCAGCTCATTTCTTGCGTGTTAGAACCACGTATGATACAGAGAGGCTTGCTAGAATTTATCTGCAGGAGATTGTGAAGCTGCACGGAGTTCCTACGAGTATTGTCAGTGATCGTGATCCCAAGTTTACATCTAAGTTTTGGGAATCCTTTCAAAGAGCATTAGGGACCCAATTGAGGTTGAGTACTGCTTATCATCCGCAGACCGATGGTCAAACGGAACGCACCATTCAAGCCTTAGAGGACATGTTGCGAGCATGTGTTTTGGAGTTAGGAGGCAGCTGGGATAATTATCTTTCTTTGATTGAGTTCGCTTACAACAACAGTTACCACTCCAGCATTCAGATGGCACCGTATGAAGCTTTGTATGGGAGAAAATGCAGATCCCCTTTATGTTGGACTGAAGTGGGTGAGCGAAGTATGTTAGGACCTGATCTAATTCAAGAAACATCCGAACAAGTAAAGAAGATTCGGGAGAATATGCAGAGGGCTCAGGCCAGACAGAAGAGTTATTACGACAAGCGTCATAAGCCTCTATCTTTCGAAGTCGGAGATCATGTGTTCTTGAGAATCACTCCTACATCGGGACTCGGAAGGAGAATGGGAGTTAAGAAGTTAAGTCCACGGTACTTAGGACCGTATCTGATTATGGACCGGATTGGAGAGTCTGCATACCGGTTGGCTTTACCACCCAATCTGTCAGGAATTCACAGTGTATTTCATGTGTCACAGCTACGTAGGTATCTCTCTGATCCATCTCACGTGTTACAGCCGGAAGAAGTGGAACTAAAGGAAAATCTGACGTATCAAGTGCAACCGTTGCAAATCCTTGAAAGATCCGTCAAGCGACTCCGTTCTAAAGAGATTCCTCTGGTGAAAGTATTGTGGAACAACAGATCAGCAACTGAAGCCACTTGGGAGCGCGAGGACGACATTCAGAAACGTTATCCAGAACTGTTTAGCTCTTAAGTAAGTTTATTTTGCGGACAAAATTCCTTTTTGGTGGGGAGAGTGTAACATCCCGCATAATTAGTAAAATACCTAAGTACTATATGTTATAGATGAAGGTGTAGATTTCGGATTTATGGTGTAGGTTTGATGGCTTGCGAATTGTTTGATCTTTATCCTTGGATGAGACTAAGGTAATTAATTAAATTAAGTCATAGGAGGATAAATATGTGGACATGTGAATTTAATCTCTTGAGTAATGTGAGTGTGTGTTAGAAGGCTTTAGTGCTTAGTGGACTTTGGTAGTGGGCTAGTGTGTGTGTGGACTTGCTACTATTGGACTTGTGTGATTGAATCCTTTGTGTGTGTGGCCAATGGCCCAAGGATGGCTCTTGGATCCCTCAAGTTCAGCCCAAAGTTAAACCCACACATAATTCCCTAAGCCTTGTCCAACAAGGTTGTTTGTTCACCAAGGCACCTTCACATGGCTTGATGTAAATTCCTTCTCATTCATGCGCACAAGTAGGTGGAAAATACTTAGAAAAATCTGCCATTTTCCCTTGTTAAACCGCCACCTCACCTTGCTTATGCATAACTTGATTTCAATTTCATTGCATGGAAGACACATGTACCATTGAGCATGATTTTAGGCTGCATTCTTCTCCTCTTAGGCGCACATGTAGAGAGTCTTGGTGCAGATTTTTTTTATGACACAAATCTAACTTGAGTGTTGACCAAGTGAACCACCTTACACCTCCCATCATGAGGCTGCCATGTGCAGATTTTTGCAAGCTTTTTGCAGCCCATCATGAGCCAAACCTGCCCTTGTTTCCACATGCATCATAAGTAGGGTCTTGGGGCTGCATGTTCATCATCTTGTGCGCATATGGACAGCTCCAAACTCAGAATTTGGGCTGCCACAAATCTGCACTCATGATGCACCTCTTTCCCTCTCATCATTTGCGCACCTAGGCTGCCTAAATGCAGATTTTTGGGCTGCCACATAGTTGTTTTACTTGTTGACTTAGCAAAGCTCTTACATGTGCTCATGATGCACCTCTTCCACTCCACCCTATGCGCAAGTCATGGCTGTTTGTGCAGAAATTTTCTGACTTTGGACAGCCTCCAAATCTGATCATATCTCTCCTCACTCCTTGCATGTGAATAGAGTAATTTAGAAGCAAACCCTTTGCTTGTTCAGCCCTTGTATGCAGCCCCATCCCCTCAAGTAACCAGAATTTTTCATGATGGTTAATCATAGCAACTTCTCCTCTCCTTCCCTTTAAATTTGCGCATAAGGAAGGGGCTGGCTTCATGTGCAAGTGCAGCCAACTCTCCTCCTCCTCACTCTCTCTAGCCGCACCAACAAGCTTCCTTGGAGCAAGAAGACTTTGCCAAGCCAACTCCCTCCTTCCCTCACCTCAACCGTGACCATACACCAAGCTAGTGCAAGCCTTGTTCCTCAACCTTGAAGCTGTCCTAGTGTGTTCATCCTCACCTTGTTGCGCATAGAACATCTTAGGAAGTGTGGATTTGTTGTGTAGTGAAGCTAGAAGGTGGTGTGTGATTCTTGACTTTGAAGGGTGTGCTACAAGAGGTAAGCCTTGAGCTTAGAAACACTTTCATTGTAACCATGTATGTGTGCTTAAATGTCTCTTTGATTATGTGTGGTTTTGGATTCAAGTATAAGCATGATAAAAGTAGAATGGTGGAGCTATTTCATGATGACTTGTATGCATGAGTTATAGAATGAAAATCTCATGGTTATGTTCAAGTATATGCCACTGTTTTGAAGAGAAATATGCCACTGTTTCCCTATGAATATGCCACTGTTTTGATGACAAAATGTTCACTGTTTCGGTTCCTCAAAATCACCATTCAAATGCCACTGTTTCTGCACATATATGCCACTGTTTCTGCATATTATATGCCACTGTTTCTGCACATATATGCCACTGTTTCTGCACATTATATGCCACTGTTTCTGCACATATATGCCACTGTTTCTGCACATATATGCCATTGTTTCTGCACATTATATGCCACTG
This sequence comes from Gastrolobium villosum, assembly GCA_032173675.1. Lineage (NCBI taxonomy): Eukaryota > Viridiplantae > Streptophyta > Magnoliopsida > Fabales > Fabaceae > Gastrolobium > Gastrolobium villosum. The sequence goes on from JAVKPL010002384.1 coordinate 3,902, forward strand.
TTTCTGCTGTAAGGTGCTACTGTTTCTGCTGTAAAACATCACTGTTTCTGTTTTAAAAACATTCACTGTTTCTGCTGTATGTTACTATTTTCCTGCTGTAAAACGTCACTGTTTCTGTCCACTATTTTTAAGGAAAATACCACTGTTTTCTGTTCACTGTTTTAAAAGAACAACTCACTGTTTCTGCTCACTGTTTTAAGCACAAACGTCACTGTTTTTCTGCTGTAAAACACTGTTGTATGCTCACTGTTTTGCTGCTGTAAGACACTGCTGTATGCTCACTGTTTCTGCTGTAAATAGCCACTGTAAATGATTAGTTGTAATTGATTTAGGTGCGCTTAAGAAGTGAGATACTTCGCTGCTGTTTGGTATTATTTAAGGAAAGCAAAGGTAAGTGTCAGGCGATATTGCCTAATGTGACTATTGACTACTGGTATAAAATTGTGACATGATGCTCCATATGCCGTAAAAATATTATGTTCCATTATGATGAAAGGAAACTGCCAAAAATGTGCCGTGATGGCTATATGATTATGAGGTAAAGACGTTATGTGGCAGCATAACGCATATGAAAGGTATATAAGCATGCATCTTACATCATACCGCATTATTACGCTTTGTGTGTGAAAGCATAGCATGACATGCATGTATCAAGATCATATAGGCCTTGTTTTTAGAATAGTTATGTACAGGACCATGTGTTTGAGCAAGCATCATATAGGCATCCCCAAGGTACCGGGGTATGGGACACTTGGCATCAGTCCGCATAGGCCCACAGTTGGAATCCACATGGAGCTCAGGTGCCAAGGGTATATTTGATTCCACTGTGAAGTGCGCGCACGACGGTGCTAAAAGCGCAAAGGAAAGGCGTTATATACGCAATATATGAATATGATGAAAAGGAAAAAGGAAAAAGGAACAAGGATATGTTGAAGTGACTGTTTATGATTTTGTGCCTAGTTAATACTGTTATATTACTGGTTTTGTTGCCACACTACTGGGATTATTCTCACCCCTTCGGGGCTGCTATTTTTCCAAAATGGCAGGAGGACGCAAAAGCATTTGAAGGAGTGATGTTTTGCTGTTGATTGCTGATGCGTGGATTATCACTGTTGCTGTTTGTTTAATTGGATGGCTGTAATGATTAATGTTTTGGTACTCTTGGATGACTGTAGTCTTCATCATCTTTATGTTCGCTTGAACTTTTATGAACAATGGCTATTTTGGAAAACCTTTGTGAAAAGAATTTAAGTGCCTGAAATTTTTATACGGATTTGTATACTGCTATGAAATATTTGTTAACTCATGTGACGTTAACGACTCTAATTCCGCTTAGCGAACGACTCTCTTGGATGCATACAAGGGAGGGCGTTACATGTGGGAAATTAGTCAGTGAAATATTTTTCTCTCCCTACTTTTATTAGGGTTTCAATCACTAAACAATCTCTTCCTTCTTTTCAACATCGCTCTCCTAAATCACTCATGGTAGTAGCGAAATGCATACCCTCTGCAATAGATCAATGAGCGAATTAAATTTTCAAACCTAATTAATCTGTCTCTCTGAATCCAATTTATTTGTTTCTATCTCATCATTTGATCTTTTATTTTCTCATTGATTCTCTCTTTCTCACACACTATTGTTGCATTTATCAAACGTCTATTTTCATTTTCATTTTCATTTTTTTTCTTGTTCGTTCTCTTCGTCTTCGTCTTTTAGAGAGAGAACAAGTAGAACCTCAACACAAACCAGCCTCTACAACCAATTTTCAATTGCTGCACATGTTCCTCTGAATCTGCTCCTACAACCATACACACAGCCATTGCTTCCATTTACGGATCTCGATCTGGCCGCAAAATACTCCAATCTCGACGAAATGCCATCGCCGCCAACACCCCTTTCCACCAGCCCCCTCGGAGCCCTAATTGGCTTTCACATTTCATTCTCTCGCCAACACGCTTTGTTGTCGGAAAGCTCATCTTCTCTGTTTTGGATCTCAAATCTTCGCCCACGTCTTCTTCACCTAGCGATTCTGGTGCTTGTTTAAAATTTTGTAAGTTTAAAATCAAAATTTTGTAAGTTAAAATCACTTCATAAAGATATGAACATCCTCTGCCGCTTGTTCTAGATTTTAATTTGATCAATCTTTTGTTGGCTAAAGCCAAAATTTATAGTGCCTGCAATTCATTTATTTTTTTATTTAATATGTTTGAATGTTTTTTACTCTTACTTCTGAAATTTGTTTCTGCAATTTGCTCTGGATTGATACAGGAAAAACCATTATTATTTAGATCATTTTACAAGTGGTTGAAGCCTGCTAAGAATATTATGTTCATGAATAAAAGCATATGAGCAGGTATGGTTGCAAGGATGATGCATTGTTGAAGATTGAACTGGTTTTTTTTAATATACCATGGCATATTAAATAACGTTTAAGAAGCTTATCATGTGTTGTGGTTGAAACATGGAATCAAACTTATTTTCGTTATCTAGCACAATTTATATTTGGGCTTGTCTAACTTCTATAGTTCTATATTCCATCAATCCTTATTGCTTCATGCAAAGTCAATTATTGATTTCGTTGGCATGATTTCATTACCATTCAAGCATGTAACACGCAGAATAGTCTGTGTCTTCTTAATATCAAGTTCGTTGGCATAATCAACTTCTCTCAATTTAAGTATCATTATATTTGTTATTAATATTGACATTAGAGGGTCAAGTTGCTCGATGGAATTTGGCAAACGAAGGTGGTGCGTGGAAACAGAGGAGGTCATGGATAGTAAAGACTTTTACCAAAGGATCAAAACTTTAATAATTGATGTTTCTGAAACAAAAGGTATCATGCTCTACTTTTCTATATTTGGAGGGAACTGTTTCACCTTAGTTTCCTTTCTGTCTTTGAACTTGTGTCTTTCTCAATTGGGTTGGTGGGTTAATTCATTTGCCTTGTCGTTCTTTTCCTCCCCCCGCTTCCTTTTTTCCATTAGTTGTTATATCAATAATGCATTTTCTCTATATTATAATATATCTTGTTACTTAAGCTTGTAGTTTCATGTCCTATGATCTGTTCTATTTCCTGCTTTCTCAGATTGGAGTGCAAGAAGAACATCTAAGGATATACCAGGGAGATGGGTTGAATAATGTGAACTGGACATATACTTCAGAACCACTCAAAGGGCAGCCACTGACGTGGTACAAGGTAATGTGACCTTTCTTTTTTTGGCATCACTGATGGAAATTATCAGTACTTCTTTCATTTAGTATAGTGTTTTTTATCAAGCACTGGGTTTTTATCACTGATAGAAAAATTAGTGTATATGAGATCCAACGTAGATGAAATTCTACTCTCAATTTTTTTTATAGCAACAATTTCTTGGGATATAAAATGGCAGAGATGAAATTCTTTACTGTAAAAAAAAATTATAAGTGGGACAAGTTATTTAAATTTTTTGTGGCTAAGAAACAAAAAAAAAATGATTGACAACATTGCAAAATAAAACATAGACCGGTCACTAGAGGTTGTTGACTACTTTGCTTCCTATTAGTTCATGTATGAGATTCTTACTATATAGTTGGAAGCAACAATATATGCCTTGGCTGATTCCTTAATCCCGATGTACAGGATTGATGACAAAATAAATCCACTTTTGAATAACTTTCAGGTATTATATCTTTTTTTATTAACATTGTATTACTAATTATTTGAGAGGGTAAATTAAGACTGGAGTCAGAGTTTGAACTTTTAGGTTGTTATATAGATGCACAGTGTTCCTTCATTCCCTTTTCTATTTGTTCTTCTTGTTAAACATATGTTTAGTTTTATCTGAATGGGGAGATAATCCCAAAAATTATCTATTCATATTAAGGCTAGTTTAATATGAATTTTGTAACTTGATCCTTTTTTATTTTTTTCCTTGAAGGTTTATAGATTAACTACAATTTTGAGGTCTCTGTTGTTTATGGGATATGGCAAGTTGAGCAGTACATAGAGGATTGACTAGAATAACCAATAAAATGCCTTTGTATTTTGTATTGATTTTGTCCATGATTGACTTTTTATATTAACTTCAACACATTTTTTAATGCAGGGGATTCTCAACATTTCAGAATCGCTAATTCCTTCTGTTTTTATTTTTTTTATCAAAGGACTATGACTATACAGCAATTGAGAAAGAACTTGACAAAATATAGTATAATCATTTGGCAAAAATTAATTTGATGGTAATGTACTGGATGGGTCAAAATTGAATCCAATTATTTGTTGTCCAATGAATATGTTGGTTGAGATAGTTAAACTACTTTATTTTAATGTAAACTCTATTGGGCAACTCATAAGCCAAATATGTTTAATCTTAAGAAATATTTGTTATAATAACTTAGAGCTCTCGTGCAATTCTCTTTTATTTTAACGTGGTAATCACTGCTCGCAGCTTCCAGATTACCATGAAGTTATAGTTTCCAATGGACTTTGGCACTGTAAGGAAGAAGCTAGATGATGGAGATTATGCCAATTTGGAACAATTTGAGGTTAGTTTTAGTTTATAGTTTAATTAATACTTTTTGAGGCTAAACACTCTTTAAATTAAATTCCAACTCCTTAATCCTTATGAAGGATTGCTTAAAGTTATTAGTAGCACCAGCTACTCAATAATTCACATCAAGTTTGGATTATTTAAGGTGTCGTTCACTTGGTGAAACATATTAAAACATGGAATTACTTTTATCTGTTCAGTACAATTCAGAATTTCACTTGTAGTTGTATTAATAACAATTACAAAGGATTGAGTCTCTATTTTATATCCAATAAATGAGATCTTAGAGGAAAGCAACTATTACAGATTCTGTTTTGTACTGCCAACTGAGGTGAATGGCTGAATACTCCCTAGTTGCTACTTGCTAGTTGCTAGGGAGTAGCAAATTCCTCAAAAATTATTTCATTTTTTTGTTTTTGTTTTTAAAGCTTTATCATGATACCCATTATGTTTATCATTTAATGTGCAATAAGTTTAACTTCATAGTTCACAGTCTGATCTCAGCATGCTTTGTTGTTGTTTTTTTTTTTAAATTAAATACCCATTTGGCTTCTGAACACACTGATTGTAATTGTGGCTTAATTTTCTTCTATGCAATTTCTTTGTAATGACACTGAAATTGAGTCATATGCTGAGTTTCTGGCCTTTAATTTTTTCGGTTGCAGGGTAGTTCATGACATACTGTTTGGACTTTGATTGCTCCTATAACGTGATGGCATTTTTTACTTCAAACTGAGGTCAATTCACTGAAAGGTGACTTTATGTAGTTATGAATTATGAGTGTTCTGATAGTAGATTTTGGTATGTTGTTCTTCAATTTACTGAAAGGTGATTTATTATGAGCTAGTCAATGCTGCGACAAGTGATATGGAATTGATTTGTACAGATTTGTATATTTTGTATTCTATTATTCTATTTTTTGTTTCTTACTCTGAAAATAAATAAAATAAAGAAAATAATAGGTGGATCTTCTAATTTCTTCTTGTACAGATTTGTATATTAATAGTATGTTAATATAATATGGAATTGATTTGTGCAGGTGTGATCTGGTTGATGGCATTTCAAAGGACTAAGATGGCATACAAGTTCTAAATGGATGATATGAAAAATTTGTACTACTGTATTTTTTTATGGAATTGAGAAGATACTTTATATAAGCTTGATTAGCTTATATAAATTGAAAACATGATAGCTTGTACAAAATGTTCGGTGATAATAAAATATAATGTTTGTTGTTTGATTCACATTTTAACGTGTTCACTAAATCGTGTTTGAGTTTTTTTTAACATTATTTTTTTTATTATTGATATTTATTGAATTAATAATGTTTTTAATTTTGAAAAAGGAATTTCGTATATTTAGCCATGATCATGAATGTGGTTTAAAAAAAATTAGGCACAATTAGCCACATTTGTCTATTGTGGTAAACAAAACAGTTTAACCACATTTAATAAGTGGCTAAATTAACAATAAATGTGGCTAAAAAAAGACTACCACACTTAGTCATAATGTGGCAAAGTGAATAAAATAATGTGGCTAAATTATTGCAACACCACTTCTAGCCACATTTAATCAAAATGTAGTAAAATATGTTAGCCACATTTTTTATCAATGTTTGCCACGTTTTAAAATGTGGCTAATCAGCATTGTTTTTGTAGTGAGTTTCCCAAAATCATGCATGTAACAGGGCCAACGCGCTAAAACATTCACAGTGAGCGTTTTAGCGTTATGGCAATTTTCATGTTACAAAACGGTTGAGCGCTAAAATGTTGTTGTCAAGCGTTTTAGCGCTCTGTTTTTTCTGGGTCAGACAATTCAACAAACACTTTGTGTGCGTGTGTGAAGTAAAGAGCAAGCATCACATATTTGGGATTCCTGTTATCCCAAAATAATTAAAAGTAACCTAACCAGACTAACCAACATATCATGGAAATTATATAATAACAATTGGAACAAGGAAACTATATACCAAGGGACCCATATAATAAGAACAAATAGTCCCCACCTATATAAAGATGTAAAATCCATGAAAGTAAAATATAAGGAAGGGAGAGTGTACATACCTTAATGGGAATATAATTGGACGAATGCAGAAGAGAGGGAGAAGAAAAAGATCATGTGGGAGTAAAAGAGCGAAGTTGTGAGAGATGAGTGAATGAATGATTGAACAACCGTGTAAAAGTTATAACTGACTCAGCGCTAAAATGTTCACATGGAGCGTTTTAGCGCTGAGCTCTAAAGAATTTTTACGTTGGTGTACTTAGCAGCACGCTAAAACGGTCAAGTGTGAACGTTTTAGCGTTCTGGACCAGAAACGTTTTATGTGTGAAGCTTCTGGATAACGCTAAAACGGTCATGACTTAACGTTTTAGCGCTAATGCCCAGCGTTATCATTTTTCCCATCATTTAACCGCTAAAACGTCTGTGGGGAAAGTTTTAGCGGCCAGCACTTGACAAATTTCCAGTTGAAAATTTGACAAGCATTGGGCGTGTTAGCGCCTAGATTGAGCATTTTAACGCTCAGCTCCAGGAAAAGAAATTATTAGAAGAAAAAAATACATATATATCACATACATGATATAGTGGGTTGCCTCCCACTCAGCGCGGGTTTAACGTCACGAGCCTGACGTTTCTTACTTAACTTACCTCCATTAGGGCAACTGTAAGAAGTTGCCACTCCACAGCACTGCCAATGTAGGTCTTCAACCTTTGACCATTGACAGTGAAGCTTCAGTCAGAATCCAAAGGACTAATTTCCACTGCTCCATAAGGTTTGATATCCTTCACCACAAAAGGTCCAAACCATTTAGACTTTAACTTCCTGGAAATAGCTTCAACCTAGAATTATACAACAGAACTTGGTTGCCCACCTTGAAATCTCTGGGTGTGATCTTCCTGTCATGCCATAGCTTGGTCTTCTCTTTGTACAAGCTTGCACTTTCATAGGCAGAAAGAAGGAATTCATCCAATTCATCCAATTGAAGTAATCTTTTCTCACCTGTTGCTTTGGAATCAAAGTTTAAAAACTTGACAGCCCACAATGCTTTGTGTTCCAATCCCACCGGTAAATGACATGCTTTTCCAAATAACAATTGGAATGGAGACATTCCAATAGGATTCTTGAATGCTGTACGGTAAGCCCATAAGGTGTCATCATGTTTCTTGGACCATTGAGTCCTAGCATCTCCAACAGTCTTTTCCAGTATACGCTTAAGTTCTCTGTTAGAAATCTCAACCTGACCACAAGTCTATGGATGGTACGAGGCACATATCTTATGCCTAACTCCATATTTTGCAAGAGCAACTTCTACCAACCTGTTTTCGAAATGTGTTCCACCATCACTGATTATGGCTCTCGGGACTCCAAATCGCACAAAGATATTCTTTTTCAGAAATGCGATCACAACCCGAGAGTCATTAGTTTGCGTGGCTGATGTGCGATCAGCATATAAGGAATTGTAAGACGTCAAGAGGAAGAATGTCACTTAATCTGATGCAAGAAAAGGGCAAAATCACTGTTAATTTGTCAAATATCTTAATCTAAAGTTGTATACTGATTTTATGTTGATTTCATAGGAGAAATGCACAAATTAGAGCTGAAAAGGGCAAAGTGAAACTAAAGGCCCACGCTACGAGCGTGGGAATGGCGCTTGCAGCATCAGAGGATCGCGCAACTGTTGAATTCAAATTTTAAATTCGAAATTTGAATTCAATTTTATTTTAATTAAATATTTCCGTTAAACGTTTCTGTAATAAATTCATACTTTAATATTTCCGTTATAACGTTTATGTAATAAATTATAAGGTTTCCGTTTTCAAGGTCAAATAAAGAAGTGTGGGAAAAGATTTCCAGACAGTGAGTCCACGCTTCAAGCGTAGAACTCCACGCTTGAAGCGTGGGAAAGACAAAAAAGGCAGAAACTCCACGCTTGGAGCGTGGATCCTGCGCTCCAAGCGTAGGGTTGAGATGGACAGCTGTCAGTTGCGAGAAAATGAGGATTCTGAGGTTATAAAAAGGGCATAAGGCAACCCTAGGAGGCACATCTGATATTCTACACAACTGAGATCATTCGGAGGCGGAAGTTCTGAGAGAGATCTCTTCTTCTACCTTTCTGTAGTTCTTTTAGTTTTTGTTTTTCAATTGAATTTTGGATTCTAGCCATGATAATGGTTGGCTAGAACTTCTTTGCTGTAGTTAGGGTCACGAACCCTTGTGAACCCCTGATACAATGGATTGAGTTTTTATGAATATATTTATCTTTTGAATTTCGTTCTATTCTGTTCGTATTGTTATTGTTATTATTAGATCCGATCAATCTAGTAAGTAATAATAAATCTGAGGATTAGGGCCAACAAGAGGGATCTGAGGTCTTTAATCCGGAAAGGGGATAGAACGACGGTATGAACATGATCTAGACATAGACATGATTCATATTGTAGATGTTTCAATTATCGATCGTTATGCTTGATCTCATATAGGGCACCTCAAGGAATTAGGGTTCTATATGAGATTAAAGGGTTAATTCCTCAAGGGATTGAGAATTAACTATTGATACTTTTATCTGATAATTATCTACGTTCACGATTTATATATTAATACTTAACTTAATCCAGAGTAAAAGGTGGTGATCATTGGTGAGTGCTCCCTACTACAGCGCTTTTCTCATATATTTTAAACCCTTATTTCAATTCTTATTCGAAAAGAACCAAAAACAAGTCTTTTAAATTTACAAATCAAATTTCCACACAACCCTGACATTCGTGTCAAAACCCTTTTGAAATATTTAATCTTAAAAGGAAGAGTTTTAATTGATTTAAACACACTCTCTGTGGATACGAACTGTGATTTATCACTGTATTACTTGCGCGATTCGGTACACTTGCCGAGATCGTAACAAGTTTTTGGCGCCGTTGCCGGGGAGTGTTTTTCTTAAATCAATTAATCTTGATTTTAAAGATTAAATTGTAGTTATTTTATTTTATTTTATTCTTGTTTTGAATCTGTGCTACTAATCTTTTCTCTGAAGTTGTATGCAAAGCAGTGCTTTTCCAAGGAGAAGCGAACGAATTGCTCAAAAAGAGAAGGAAAGAAGAAGGGCACAGACAAATCCCATTCCAGTAGCTGAAACCCTAGAGATGGCTGCTCCTAATCAGAATGCTGATCCTAGGATGAACACCATCCTCACGCCTGTCTTCAACAGGCCAAATGCTGGAATTGTTCCACCAGAACTTGGGAACAATCAATGGGAACTCAAGTCCAACATCATTCAGTTGGCCGAGAGAGAAAAGTATGGAGGAGAGGACAATGAAGATCCTCACAGATTCATTGACAGATTTTTACGAATCTGTGACTCTACAAAGCCTCCACATGTTTCTGATGATGCAATCCGATTAAGACTTTTTCCTTTTTCTGTTAAGGGAAAAGCTCTTGATTGGATGGAAAGACAACCTGCGGATAGCATCATCTCTTGGGAAAATTTATCTGAAAAATTCTTTGCAGAGTTCTTCCCCATGGAGAAATACAACAACATGGTGAATGATATCACCTCCTTCAAACAACAATTTGGAGAGACCATCTGCGCTTCTTGGAATAGATTCAAGGCCCTCATGAGAAAGGTTCCTCATTATAACCTATCTCAAGGGGACCAAGTGAGAATCTTCTTCAATGGTTGTCTACCAGAAACAAAATTGGTGATTAACACTGCAGCAGGCGGTTCTTTGGGTGACAAACTGGCTTCTGAGTCATATCATCTTATTGACAAGTTAGCTAAAAACGAGAATGAAACATCTATAAGGACCGGAAAAAGGGAAGCAGTGCCACTCAATGATAATAGTGCAATGCTGGCAGAACAGAAGTTGTTGTCCCAACAAATGTCCAATCTAAATGCGAAGTTTGAAAGGATGCAACTTTCCAAAGTGCAAGCAAGTGCAGTTATCCTTGATTGTGAGTATTGTCATGAAGATCATGATACCAATACTTGTCCTACATTGATGTCCTCAGATTCTACTCAGCAATTTCAGGTAAACGGTATTTGGTATGATCAGCGCCCTAATCAAAATTTCTCCAGAAATCAAAATAATGCTGCTGGTGGTAATAATTACCAGAGGAAAAATTATCAAGGTACTGGTTTAGATATGACATCAGACAATTATCTAAAACCACCACCTATTCCAAAAACAGAGCCTTCTGACCTGGAGCGTTTAGTCGGATCATTAGCACAAAGTACCAACGCTCTCATGGAGGAAAGTAAGGCTAATCAAAGAAGTACCAACGCTTTCATGGAAGAGAGTAGGGCTAATCAAAGAAGTACCAATGCTTTCATTGAGGAAAGAGAGAGCTGAGTCCAGGAACACAAAAGCTTCAATCAAGAACCTGGAATATCAGATTGGTCAACTGGCCCAACAGTTATCTGATAGAGCTCCAGGTACCTTTCCTGGTAACACTACTACCAATCCCAAGGAAAATTGTATGGCAGTTATAACTAGAAGTGGGAAAGTGGTATCATCCCCACCAAAACCTATAGAAGAGGAAGAGAATGTTGAACAGGAGGAGAAATCAGAAGAAGAAACTGAAAAATCTCCTGAAATATTGAAACCGACTGATGATGTGAAGGAGCCAGCTACTCTTCCAAAAGAAAAATTTGAACTTAGTGAAGAGTATCTTATGAAAATGGCACCTTATCCTGGAAGGTTGAAGCCAGAATTAAAAGCAAAAAGTTATGACAGATTTCTTGATCTTTTCAAGAAATTGCATGTGAACATCCCGTTTGCTGAAGCATTGGCTAATATGCCAAACTATGCAAAATTCATGAAGGATCTCCTTTCCAGGAAGCATAAGCTACAAGAGTGTCAAACAGTTGCACTTACTGAGGAGTGTAGTGCTATTATTACCAAGAAGGTCCCGCCTAAGCGTAATGATCCAGGGAGCTTCAATATCCCTATTGAAATTGGGAACACAAAAATCAGTCGGGCATTGTGTGATCTTGGGGCTAGCATTAATCTGATGCCTCTTTCTGTTTACAATTCCTTGGGGATTACCGAGTTAAAACCTACTCAAGCATCTTTACAACTTGCTGATAGATCCTTAAGGAAGCCAAGTGGTATAGTCGAAGATGTCCTTATAAAAATTGACAAGTTCATCTTTCCGGCTGATTTTATTGTGCTTGATATGGAGGTAGAAAATGAAATGCCTCTCATATTGGGTAGACCTTTCCTAGCCACAGCCCGTGCAATGATTGATGTTGAAAACGGGAAGCTTGAACTAAGGATGAATGATGAGACCGTTACCATTAATGTCTTTGATTCTTTAAAACAGTCTTCTCACAAAGATGATTGTTTTAGTCTGGAAATCTTAAAGGAAAAACAAAGTGTAGCGGTTGAAGTTTCTAGAAAAGTAGATGATGAAAATGGTGCCACAAAGGTGGAGTTGAAAGAGTCTCCTAAAACTTTAAGAGATATCTTCTTGTGTAACAAGGTAGTGACTAAAGCACTGAAGGAAGAAAAGACTGAATTGAAAGACAAAGATCCCTCTGCTCATACCAATAAAATTATAATTGAGGATGATGACAAACATGAGAAGAAACCCCAAGGGAGGAGTCATCCTACAATGAAGAAGGTACTGAGAAAGGAGGTGATCAAACTCTTTGATAAGAGTTGGAAGAGACACCGGAAGCTAAAGTTTGACAAGAGACATAGAGATTCTATCTCTAAGAAGAATCAAAGCTTCAAAGAGTTTCTAACATGGCTCCATGGTTTGGGCCAAATCTGGGAATGGTGGCTCCAAACACCAAGGCAGCCAAAACCACCAGATCCTCCATTTGCTGAGTCATCCCACGCTGCTGAGTGGGATGACATGGAGGTTTGACTTTATCTCCTTGCTGACGGAGATTTTGTACATTAGTTTATTTTTCTGTTTTGTATTTTAGTTAGTATATTTTTCTCTGATGTTTTAATGTGCGCATTATAGTCTCTTCTATATGCCACTGCTTGTTCCATTGTGCAGGTTTTCCTTCTTGTGGTTTAATTATTGCTGAGGACAACAATGCTCTAAATCTGGGAATGGTGGGCTTGCGCCTTAGAACTGCAATTCTTCTATCAGGGGAGATATCCTAACTCTTTTCAATTTCTTAGTTATTTTTTATAGTTATTTGGTGTGCCATTAAAAAAAATAAAGAAATAAAAAAATAAAAATAAAAAAATGTGTGTTTTGAATAAATCCCAGGTTTAAATGTGCTCATCTTGTTAAATGTACATGATTAAATTCTTGGAATATATGTATGACTTTCTGACATAACATTGCATAGGCATAATTAGATTGCATGATTGCTCGTTTGTCTGAATTAATATTGTGAAATTCTGATAATGTCTGAGGTCAATTTTCTTGAGTCTGCATTGATACCATAGCTGTGAGGTTTTGAGCCTAAACACTGAAATTTTTTGTTGAGAGGTCTCACTGTTGTAATACTCTAGAACTTGATTTGTTTCTCTATTATGCATGCATTGATTGATATGATAAAGGCATTTTGTTCTTAATTGCTATTGGCCAAAATAACTCACCTGTATGAGATTTTCCCCTTGCTAGCCCTTTGAGCCTGAACTTAATTCTTGATAAATGACCTGTGGCCTGATTGATGGCTTAGCCTATATCCATTTTTCGTGACTTACCTTGATTGAGATTGAATCATTGAATATGTTGAAAATAAAATAAAGAAATTGAGGTAAGCTCCACAAAGGTCAAGTGATTAAGGGATAAAAAAAAAAAAAAAAAAATCATCTATGCCCTTATAAAAAAAAAAGAGGAAAGAAGTAAAAGCCGGGCTAAGGAATTAATTCCCGAAATTCTGTGGGGATGTTAGTGGAGCAAAAATCATTGAATTGAATGTGTTAAAGTGAAATAATATCAGTTTTCAATCTCATTGTTGTTTGAGCTACTATCCATATATTCCTACCCATTACCCCGACCAAGTTACAACCTGTGAAGTCTTTTTGATCAATTAATGCATGTGTGTGATTCTTCATTTTTAAGAATTTTTTAGAATATGATCAAGCCTATGGAAGTGTTATAGCTTTGAGTGATTGAGTGCTCATTATACCCTTAAACACTGAGTGTTGAGTGAATATTACTTATCTGTGTAGGGGTAACCAATGTAGACTTGTATCTCTAAGAAGCTGATGACATTATTGGGAGTTTATGATGTTGAGTCAGGCATGCATGGCATATTGTGTCTGAGAGTGTCTCTGGAATGTTATGTTGGATTAATTAAATATGTCCTGGACTGAGTCTTTTACATTGCTGGGGACAGCAACGTTTAAATCTGGAATTATTTGATGTGCGATCAGCATATAAGGAATTGTAAGACGTGAAGAGGAAGAATGTCACTTAATCTGATGCAAGAAAAGGGCAAAATCACTGTTAATTTGTCAAATATCTTAATCTAAAGTTGTATACTGATTTTATGTTGATTTCATAGGAGAAATGCACAAATTAGAGCTGAAAAGGGCAAAGTGAAACTAAAGGCCCACGCTACGAGCGTGGGAATGGCGCTTGCAGCATCAGAGGATCGCGCAACTGTTGAATTCAAATTTTAAATTCGAAATTTGAATTCAATTTTATTTTAATTAAATATTTCCGTTAAACGTTTCTGTAATAAATTCATACTTTAATATTTCCGTTATAACGTTTATGTAATAAATTATAAGGTTTCCGTTTTCAAGGTCAAATAAAGAAGTGTGGGAAAAGATTTCCAGACAGTGAGTCCACGCTTCAAGCGTAGAACTCCACGCTTGAAGCGTGGAAAAGACAAAAAAGGCAGAAACTCCACGCTTGGAGCGTGGATCCTGCGCTCCAAGCGTAGGGTTGAGATGGACAGCTGTCAGTTGCGAGAAAATGAGGATTCTGAGGTTATAAAAAGGGGCATAAAAGCAAGAG
>JAVKPL010002385.1:0-18320 GCA_032173675.1 Gastrolobium villosum
CATTGAATGTATTAAAAATAGTTGTAGTGCTGATACGGGTTGTTTTGGAAACTTAACCATCTTACTATATAGAAAGTAGAACCAAATTTTGGAAAGTTAGCTGAGGTGTCGCATTCTCCTTAAATCTCAGCTTTTTGTTCACACTAGAGGATGTCTTGAAAACTTACTTCTTTGGGAAATATTTTTTTACGGTGTACAATTATTTTTTATAGGTGGCAGACAGATGTATTAATGGGCTTCTCGATTCTGGATTCAAAATTTAAACTTTCAACGTGAAATGGGTTGGAAAAGTTAAAATAATTAAAAGATGTTTTGAAATTTTCTATGTATTCATTGAATGTATTAAAAATAGTTGTAGTGCTGATACGGGTTGTTTTGGAAACTTAACCATCTTACTATATAGAAAGTAGAACCAAATTTTGGAAAGTTAGCTGAGGTGTCGCATTCTCCTTAAATCTCAGCTTTTTGTTCACACTAGAGGATGTCTTGAAAACTTACTTCTTTGGGAAATATTTTTTTACGGTAAATAATTTTTTTTGAAACAAAAGTAAATAGTCTGTACAATTATTTTTTATAGGTGGCAGACAGATGTATTAATGGGCTTCTCGATTCTGGATTCAAAATTTAAACTTTCAACGTGAAATGGGTTGGAAAAGTTAAAATAATTAAAAGATGTTTTGAAATTTTCTATGTATTCATTGAATGTATTAAAAATAGTTGTAGTGCTGATACGGGTTGTTTTGGAAACTTAACCATCTTACTATATAGAAAGTAGAACCAAATTTTGGAAAGTTAGCTGAGGTGTCGCATCTTACTATATAGAAAGTAGAACCAAATTTTGGAAAGTTAGCTGAGGTGTCGCATTCTCCTTAAATCTCAGCTTTTTGTTCACACTAGAGGATGTCTTGAAAACTTACTTCTTTGGGAAATATTTTTTTACGGTAAATAATTTTTTTTGAAACAAAAGTAAATAGTCTGTACAATTATTTTTTATAGGTGGCAGACAGATGTATTAATGGGCTTCTCGATTCTGGATTCAAAATTTAAACTTTCAACGTGAAATGGGTTGGAAAAGTTAAAATAATTAAAAGATGTTTTGAAATTTTCTATGTATTCATTGAATGTATTAAAAATAGTTGTAGTGCTGATACGGGTTGTTTTGGAAACTTAACCATCTTACTATATAGAAAGTAGAACCAAATTTTGGAAAGTTAGCTGAGGTGTCGCATTCTCCTTAAATCTCAGCTTTTTGTTCACACTAGAGGATGTCTTGAAAACTTACTTCTTTGGGAAATATTTTTTTACGGTAAATAATTTTTTTTGAAACAAAAGTAAATAGTCTGTACAATTATTTTTTATAGGTGGCAGACAGATGTATTAATGGGCTTCTCGATTCTGGATTCAAAATTTAAACTTTCAACGTGAAATGGGTTGGAAAAGTTAAAATAATTAAAAGATGTTTTGAAATTTTCTATGTATTCATTGAATGTATTAAAAATAGTTGTAGTGCTGATACGGGTTGTTTTGGAAACTTAACCATCTTACTATATAGAAAGTAGAACCAAATTTTGGAAAGTTAGCTGAGGTGTCGCATTCTCCTTAAATCTCAGCTTTTTGTTCACACTAGAGGATGTCTTGAAAACTTACTTCTTTGGGAAATATTTTTTTACGGTAAATAATTTTTTTTGAAACAAAAGTAAATAGTCTGTACAATTATTTTTTATAGGTGGCAGACAGATGTATTAATGGGCTTCTCGATTCTGGATTCAAAATTTAAACTTTCAACGTGAAATGGGTTGGAAAAGTTAAAATAATTAAAAGATGTTTTGAAATTTTCTATGTATTCATTGAATGTATTAAAAATAGTTGTAGTGCTGATACGGGTTGTTTTGGAAACTTAACCATCTTACTATATAGAAAGTAGAACCAAATTTTGGAAAGTTAGCTGAGGTGTCGCATTCTCCTTAAATCTCAGCTTTTTGTTCACACTAGAGGATGTCTTGAAAACTTACTTCTTTGGGAAATATTTTTTTACGGTAAATAATTTTTTTTGAAACAAAAGTAAATAGACTGTACAATTATTTTTTATAGGTGGCAGACAGATGTATTAATGGGTTCTCGATTCTGGATTCAAAATTTAAACTTTCAACGTGAAATGGGTTGGAAAAGTTAAAATAATTAAAAGATGTTTTGAAATTTTCTATGTATTCATTGAATGTATTAAAAATAGTTGTAGTTATAACACCTCGGAAAATTAAATGTGAATTTATGTGATAAAATATGGGTTTAAAAGGGAAGGATTAGTGAAAATCCGAGAATTAGGGCCAAAATGGGCTAAAAGGGCAAAATGGTAATTTGCCAAAAACGTGAACCGAGGCATGAAAAATGGAGTTAGAGATTTAATATGACAAAAATAATGCTGGAAATGGAATCAGGACGGAAAATTGAGTGAATAGGCAAATTTGGGAAAAATTGATGAATAGTGATTTTTAAGTGTTAAATACTGCGGTACGAGTGTACCGATAAGTGTGAAATTTTTATGAGTATTTTGAGGAAAGAAAAATATGACATGGACTGGAAAAATATGTAGATTAAGAATATATGATCAGAATTTTTATCGGAGTGAAAGTTAGATCGCGTGTGGGACCCGTGTGACCGAAGTCACTTGGCCCCCACCCTCTTTTTCTTCTTTCTTCCTTCCTTTTCTTCTCTTGTGCGCGCAACTCCCAGGAGAAAAACCAAAAACACACCCATCCTCTCTTCTTCTTCACCATTTCTTCATTTCTCCACCAAATCACTTGATTTTGGTGTTGAAATCTATTGTAAACAACCTTCTAGAGCCATTGGTAACACTTAGAAGCCATGAAACCATCTCCTTGCTGCGTTTTTGGACAAACTACAGATCCGACCCCTTTGGTGTTCTTGGAGTTTTGAGAGTTTTTGGATCTCTTTTGGATTGATAGAGCCTTGGTGGTGTTCCTACACTTGATGGTGAGTATATTTGTGGTATTTTTATGGTTGGATTCATAGATCTAGGAATTTATGCTTTAAACCTTTGATTTTAGATGTGTGATGATAGAGAGCTCAAATGGAAAAATGCTATTAGATGAAAATGCCTTAGAATGATGCATGAAAGCTAGAAATGCTATGATAAATTTTGGTGAAAAAGTTAGGTTTTTAACTTAGGAAATTTTGGGTTGAGTTTCATAATTTTGTGAAATTGGCATGTGGTGTAATTGAATAATTGAATGGTGGACCATTGGTATAGGTTGATAATATGATGATATGATTAGTGTGTGTGTTAAAATGGAATTGAAAACCTTGTAGAATCAACCTTGAGGAATTCGAACCATAGAGTGGTTTGGAGGAAAAATGATGTAAAGGTTGTGAATTTGATGGAGTATGATATAAAATGATGTTTAAGTGGAGTGATGGTATAGTGTGGTATAGTGGAATGAGAAGAAATAATGTGTGATTCATGATATAATTGGTAATTTGATCTATAAAGAGATTGAAGTAAAATGAATGATTATTTGAGATTTAATGGTTGACATTGGAATTGTATTGATAATCATGTTGTGGATTATCTAGGTTGCCTCTTTTGGACGCTTTGGAAGCGGGTAAGCTTGGAGCTTACGTTTGGAGCATGGGCTCGGTATTGAGGTAACCATTGGAACTGGGGTTTAGCCCTTGTGTGCTCCACCACACCTAGTGGATGGTTGTGGTTGGATTATGTGGTTATGACATTGTGTGATTGTGTGCTTGTATGCATATTGCTTGATTTTTGTGAAAATTGTTTGGTCACTGGCCAGTTGACGTGTGTGGAGTTTGGACATCCGCTGGGATCATTTCGTGAGAATGCCAGTCGGGAATGTGCCATGGAGTCGACTCTGGGAGCGGCGCCAGGATGATCCAAACGGGGACGTCCGCCGGATAGGGCTCATGAGGAGTTCCGGTTGGGTATTGCCATGGAGTCTTCTCAACCATGGGAGAGGCGCCAGGACTGTCTCGGGAGTTATATGATGGAGTCCTTGAACATGAATCCATGAGTGGATGTTCTTGGGTTGTCTCCAGTTGGTGGGTGATATTTTATTACATGCATGTTATATGATGTTATATTTGCACATTGAGTGAGCCGTGGGGTGGAGAAACCTCCAGGGCCCTTGGTTTACTGAGATATATTTTTATATCTCACCCCGTGTTGTGGGGCATCATTTCAGGTTAGGTTGAGCCTGGAAGAGTGGAGTATGAGGTGCATGCTGGAGGCACCATGTGATGAGCATTGGATAGGGACATTTCTTGCATATGATGTATGCTTTAGACTTAGGTCATGAACCTATGCATGTTGAAAATGCCATGCTTAGTAAGCTCATGAATACATGTTAGATCCTTCAATATGATGTATATGTAGGACATGAGAATATATTGTATATTTGAGTGAGCATGGGACTTGTCCATTGCCACATTCATTGTAATTGAAGTCTTGGTTAATATGTTGTAAAATGGACCATATTTGATGTAAAATGGCCATTATGTTAAAGACTTTATATATGATACATAATTGAATGAAAATGCATGTTTGAAGGGCCTAGTGCCTAAATTATAGTATGTTTAAGTGTTGTGTGGAGTACTAAGAGGTTAGGGATGGATTACACAACCCTTCTTGGGCTTAAAATGCTGTAATCTGTCACTTTTACTGCATAGTAATCGATTACCCAAGCATGGTAATCGATTACCATGCAACAGGGGATGAAATTTGGCTACTGTCTTCACTGGTAATCGATTACTGAGGCTTGGTAATCGATTACCATGTGAGGTAATCGATTACCCAAGGTTGGTAATCGATTACCAGAACAGAGGAATTGAAAAATTGGCTACTGCCTCATTTTTGACAGGTGGTAATCGATTACCACCCACTGGTAATCGATTACCACAGTGTAAATTTTGAAAATTTAAGTTTTTCTAGACTAAAAGAAAGGGGTTTAACTTGATGGGTAGAACTCCACATGGTTTGTGGTTTGAAACCACACGTAGCTTACGTAAAGGGCTAGAACCTGGTAAGAAAGGAAAATAAGTTGATGGGTTTAAAATGAGTTGAATAAAAAGAAAGATTAGTGTTGTTGTTAAGCTGAATGCTTCCGCGTATTGCAATTACAATTATAGTGTTGTTTTAATTGATTACGGAAAAGGTTATGGTTATAAAAAGGAATGTGATAAAAGGAAAAAAGTTTGCCCGTAATTTAATTAACCCGATTACTGTGATTGTAACTGCGCTTAATATCATAATCAATGTTAACAATACCGGTACGTAACGGGCTGTTACATTTTATGGTATCAGAGCAGTTTCTTTAGGGAACTCTGATGAGTGCTGTATAGTTGTACGTAGACTCTTATTGACTGCTGCACATGTGATTCCTTAGTTTGGGCCTGATCAACCCATTCCTTTGTGTTCAATGTGTGGTCGTGACAACCCTGGAGCACCAATGCCAGTCCTTAGGCTAAGGTGGTGGGTGCAGTGTTGACTGCCCACGGATGGATATGTTAGTGAGTAAATTTGATGTAATTGAGGACTTAGTGAGAATAAATTGTGATACTGCAATCGAGGACTTAGTGAGTTAATGGTGTTATGAATTATTGTATAATGTGGTAGTATGATTGTAAAATGATGATTTATGCAATAAAAATTTATGGTGCTATTGGATTGTTGTAACTTAGTGAAATTGGTGGTAATTGATGAAAATGTGAAATGTAAACATGTATTGTACCGAATAGAAATAAAGGAAGGTGTGCTGGTATATGTAAATGATTGAATTGAGTTGATATTGGTATGATGATGTTGGTAGTCTTTCCTAAATGTATGGGAGCTAGAACAATTGAGTATAGGTGAGAACTAGTGGTATGTCTTTGACATGGTGGGGAATTGGAACCCCGATGAATTCATAGAAATTTGAATGTGAGTGCTTATGTGTAATGTTGGATACCTTATGGTACAATAATAAGGTTATAAGACCCTTGATGAGGGCATGTATATGGATGACTTAATATGCTTGGATGTAGAAATAAATTGAAATTTCCAAAATTTGGATTGAGGATTGTGAGTAACTTAAAAGAACTATGGAAATGATGTGTGGGATAAATCAAGGTTGAAATTGGGACTTTAGTCCATGATGATGTAATGATTGGTTAGGTGTAGGTGAGAATGTCATATGTATAAAAAGTAAAATATGAAAAGTTGAGGAAATTGCCATGTAAGGCATTGAATGAATTTGATTGAAAGTATGAAGGTTCATAATATATTGATGATTGGACTTAACAAATGTGGGGTGATAAAAATATAACTGAGTGTGGTGTAGTAATGGTACCAAGATGCTTCCATAATGTTGGGTAGCATTGAAATGTTAAGGTTGCGGCCTAATTATATGTGGATAGTAATCCTGTGATGGCTAAGTGTTAGCATGTATCTTTGTATATATATATATGTATTGTGAAGGACGGGGTGCCTAAATGTATGTTATGTTGTTTTGAGTTAGTAAACTCTATGGAAAAGAAAAATTATTTTCGGTAAAAAGTAATGATGTAAGTGAACTTCCCTATGAGGGGAAATGTTGGAAGAGGTTGTCTCTTTGGAGTGTCATTGGATGCTCAATGTGGTATGGGATTCATGATGGAGTCCCGGTGTGCAAGTTAAACCATGGCACACATGTTGGTAATAATGTGACAATAAGAAATTGTCCTGGGTTTCCCTTGTGGATTGAATCCTAAGAGGTGTTGCTCTTGGAAGTCCCAGGCGAGCGCTGCTCGAAATTGAAATTTATCTGGTGGTCCTGATGCACTGAATGCATGGACGGTTAAATGAGGACACCCTTGGTGTCATAGTGAAATATTGAGAGAAAAGTGATGTTATGGTAATGAAGTGGATCTTCTAAAGTGTTGAGCATGGCTGCTATAAGTCATGATGGGCAATGGATTAAGACGGTACCGAACATGGGTACTGTTATGAAATGAAAATTTGGTGTCAAAATACGAGAAAGATGATGGAATCATGTGAGGATGATTGTGTTATGGACTAAGACAAATGATTAGTCAAGTTAAATGAGTATATTGTTGAGGAAAGAACCATATTTAGAAGGTCATAGTGCATAGTGCAAAAGTAGGATATATCTAGTATACCATTATGTATTCATATAAGAATCTGTTGCCGTTATATACGGATTTGATGTGAATGTATTTATTTGTGTGGCTATCTCCGTATGGATTATGTTCCTGGAGATCATTATTATCTTGTATAAGTAATGTAGTGTGAGGTAGAATCTTGAGTTAGTGAGACTGTTAGTACAGCCATGGGCATGTTACCTCTTCTTGCGTGAATTATAAGGACAGATTCTCTGATTGATGGGGCATTGCACCTGGGGCCCTTAGGACAGCAAGAGCTCGAGGGGTTAAACCTAAGGATGTTCTTACCCATTGCATTAGAGGATTGTATCTTGTGAGGAACGCAAGAGGTGAATTTTGGATAACTTAAGGGAACAGTAATATGCCTAACATGATGAAATGTGTTAGATGCCATGAGATGGCAGTTTGAGTTATGAAATTGAGCACTCGGGGATGTGCATGAGTGTGTATCAAGGTGAGTAGTGTGGAATTACGGTTTTCCGGAAATTGTGAAATGAATTATTGGATTGTCACCCTATGTGAAGGGAATGGAAAGTTGATTAGTATTGATGGATTAAGTCAAAGTCTTCTGGGAAGGCTTAGGATGGCGAAATGTTAAGTTAAGTTGGTGGCCAAGGTGGCCAAGGATTTTAATAAGTGATAAATTGTGATGTAGGCAAGTGTTAAGGAGTGGTAATGATTGTTAAATAGAAAGGGTATTTGGTGAAATAAAAGGTTGATGTCCTTACCCTGGTGGTAGAGTTACTGATGGAGCAGTACAGATGCAAAAGTATTGTGAGTGACGTGTTGAAAATACACAATATTGATGTTGTTTGTGGCTAGGTATCAAGAGATATGATTGAGTGTGCTAGTAGTGCCTTGAATGGTTCGAGAGATTTGTGTAATCGCCAATATGAAATGATGAAAGTAATGACAAGGATGGATTTAGTTCCTAGAGGCATGATAAATAGGTTTTGAAAATCCCTACGTGATGGGACAGATATGAGAGAGAGATGATATGTGACATTGGAGTGATACATACTGGTTAAGTGAAATGATGATGAAGGAGAAATGTATAGAATGAAACACATGTGGAATTGATACATGAGTACGGAATTGTAATTAAAGAAAATTGTTAATGGAAATCTTGGGCATGTTGCCTTTAATGGGAGAAATCAGTGATGAATTATGTGTTAAGTTGTGGAGATGATTAGTTGAACTTGTAAGTATGATATAATGTATGACAGTTAATGAATGAATTGATGGTTGAAAGCCTTGAAATGACTGATGTGAGGTAGGAATTGTAATGTGTGGTCCATTGGGGACCAGATAAAGGTCTTGAGAAAAAGATTCGCCATTGTGTTTTGGCGAAATTGGTGAACTTGTAAGGTTAGATTGATGGTTGAGCACAGAAATGGTGCTTGCTAAAGGTAAAGAGTTGAGGTAAAATTGTATGTTATAGGTTAAGAACGTGAGAAAAGCAAAGTGTGTATATATGAGTTGTGGCTAAATGCCAAAAATGGGAATTGCCCTCAGGAAGTAAAAAGTATGGTGAGCGTAAACTAGATGATTACTCGGTGAGTTACACTGAAAGGCTGTGAGATTCCATGATAGTGTTTGATGTGGAATAAGAAATGTGAAAGAGATTGATGACAAGAGTTAATGCTCCGTGGAGATAAAATTCAAAGAAGGAAAATTGTGGCTGTATTGTGCCAATAAGTAAGAGTTGCCTGTGTGGCACATATTGAATAGGATGTAGCATAACCCTATGGGTATATAGGTTGATATGTTAATTTGGTAGGAAAACCTGCCAAGAGAAAATATGAGCTATATGTGCTAGGTAGCCGGACTTGTTAAAAGAAATTGAAAGAAATTGGCTTGGTAAAGCATTGATAGTGCACAACTGTGTGGTGCACTCCGGTTGTTCACATATGGTGTCACCGGTTGAGATTGAGATTGGGAAGGACTTGAGGTCTCCCATTGGGCCTTTGAAAGGCAAGACTATTGTGAAATGTGGCTGGAAAGCCAAAAGATAAAAATTTAAATAATTATGTTGGTGTCCGCGCACTGGATGGAGCTTCTTGGGTACGGGGGACTGAGATTCTCTGGCTGTATCCCGAGTTAGCATATGTGCATAGTTGATTTTGCGGACAAAATTCCTAAAAGGTGGGGTGAATATAACACCTCGGAAAATTAAATGTGAATTTATGTGATAAAATATGGGTTTAAAAGGGAAGGATTAGTGAAAATCCGAGAATTAGGGCCAAAATGGGCTAAAAGGGCAAAATGGTAATTTGCCAAAGACGTGAACCGAGGCATGAAAAATGGAGTTAGAGATTTAATATGACAAAAATAATGCTGGAAATGGAATCAGGACGGAAAATTGAGTGAATAGGCAAATTTGGGAAAAATTGATGAATAGTGATTTTTAAGTGTTAAATACTGCGGTACGAGTGTACCGATAAGTGTGAAATTTTTATGAGTATTTTGAGGAAAGAAAAATATGACATGGACTGGAAAAATATGTAGATTAAGAATATATGATCAGAATTTTTATCGGAGTGAAAGTTAGATCGCGTGTGGGACCCGTGTGACCGAAGTCACTTGGCCCCCACCCTCTTTTTCTTCTTTCTTCCTTCCTTTTCTTCTCTTGTGCGCGCAACTCCCTGGAGAAAAACCAAAAACACACCCATTCTCATCTTTCTCACCATTTCTTCATTTCTCCACCAAATCACTTGATTTTGGTGTTGAAATCTATTGTAAACAACCTTCTAGATCCATTGGTAACACTTAGAAGCCATGAAACCACCTCCTTGGGGCGAAAATGGACAAACTCAGATCCGACCCCTTTGGTGTTCTTGGAGTTTTTGGAGTTTTTGGATCTCTTTTGGATTGATGGAGCCTTGGTGGTGTTCCTACACTTGATGGTGAGTATATTTGTGGTATTTTTATGGTTGGATTCATAGATCTAGGAATTTATGCTTTAAACCTTTGATTTTAGATGTGTGATGATAGAGAGCTCAAATGGAAAAATGCTATTAGATGAAAATGCCTTAGAATGATGCATGAAAGCTAGAAATGCTATGATAAATTTTGGTGAAAAAGTTAGGTTTTTAACTTAGGAAATTTTGGGTTGAGTTTCATAATTTTGTGAAATTGGCATGTGGTGTAATTGAATAATTGAATGGTGTACCATTGGTATAGGTTGATAATATGATGATATGATTAGTGTGTGAGTTAAAATGGAATTGAAAACCTTGTAGAATCAACCTTTGAGGAATTCGAACCATAGAGTGGTTTGGAGGAAAAATGATGTAAAGGTTGTGAATTTGATGGAACATGATATAAAATGATGTTTAAATGGATGATGGTATAGTGTGATATAGTGGAATGAGAAGAAAGAATGTGTGATTCATGATATAATTGGTAATTTAATCTATAAAAGAGATTGAAGTAAAATGAATGATTATTTGAGATTTAATGGTTGAATTGGAAATGATATTGATAATCATGTTGTGGATTATCTAGGTTGCCTCTTTTGGACGCTTTGGAAGCGGGTAAGCTTGGAGCTTACGTTTGGAGCATGGGCTCGGTATTGAGGTAACCATTGGAACTGGGGTTTAGCCCTTGTGTGCTCCACCACACCTAGTGGATGGTTGTGGTTGGATTATGTGGTTATGACATTGTGTGATTGTGTGCTTGTATGCATATTGCTTGATTTTTGTGAAAATTGTTTGGTCACTGGCCAGTTGACGTGTGTGGAGTTTGGACATCCGCTGGGTTCGTCCTTGTGAGAATGCCAGTCGGGTTTTGCCGTGGAGTCGACTCTGGGAGCGGCGCCAGGATGATCCAAACGGGGACGTCCGCCGGATAGGGCTCATGAGGAGTTCCGGTTGGGTATTGCCATGGAGTCTGCTCAACCATGGGAGAGGCGCCAGGACTGTCTCGGGAGTTATATGATGGAGTCCTTGAACATGAATCCATGAGTGGATGTTCTCGGGTTGTCTCCAGTTGATGGGTGATATTGTATTACATGCATATTATATGATGTTGTATTTGCACATTGAGTGAGCCATGGGGTGGAGAAACCTCCAGGGCCCTTGGTTTACTGAGATATATTTATATATCTCACCCCGTGTTGTGGGGCATCATTTCAGGTTAGGTTGAGCCTGGAAGAGTGGAGCATGAGGTGCATGTTGGAGGCACCATGTGATGAGCATTGGATAGGGACACATCTTGCATATGATGTATGCTTTAGACTTAGGTCATGAATCTATGCATGTTGAAAATGCCATGCTTAGTAAGCTCATGAATACATGTTAGATCCTTCAATATGATGTATATGTAGGACATGAGAATATATTGTATATTTGAGTGAGCATGGGATTTGTCCATTGCCACATTCATTGTAATTGAAGTCTTGGCAAATATGTTGTAAAATGGACCATATTTGATGTAAAATGGCCATTATATTAAAGACTTTGTAAATGATGCATAAAAGAATGGAAATGCATGTTTGAAGGGCCTAGTTCCTAAATTAGAGTATGTTTAAGTGTTGTGTGGAGTATCAAAGGGTTAGGGATGGATTACACAACCCTTTTTGGGGCTTAAAATGCTGTAATCTGTCACTTTTGCTGCTTAGTAATCGATTACCCAAGCATGGTAATCGATTACCATGCAACAGGGGACGAAAATTGGCTACTGTCTTCACTGGTAATCGATTACTGAGGCTTGGTAATCGATTACCATGTGAGGTAATCGATTACCCAAGGTTGGTAATCGATTACCAGAACAGAGGAGGTCAAAATTTGGCTACTGCCTCATTTTTGACAGGTGGTAATCGATTACCACCCACTGGTAATCGATTACCACAGTGCAATTTTTGAAAATTCAGGTTTTTCTTGACTTAAAGAAAGGGGCATAACTTGTTGGGTAGAACTCCAAATGGTACGTGGTTTGAAACCACGCGTAGCTTATGTAAAGGGCTAGAACTTGGTAAGAAATGAAAATAAGTTGATGGGTTTAAAATGAGTTGAATAAAAAGAAAAGATTAGTGTTGTTGTTAAGCTAGATGCTTCCGCGTATTGCATTTACAATTATAGTGTTGTTTTAATTGATTACGGAAAAGGTTATGGTTATAAAAAGGAATATGATAAAAGGAAAAAAGTTTGCCCGTAATTTAATTAACCCAATTACTGTGATTGTAACTGCGCTTAATATCATAATCAATGATTGGTACGTAACGGGCATCTTACTATATAGAAAGTAGAACCAAATTTTGGAAAGTTACAGGTGTCGCATTCTCCTTAAATCTCAGCTTTTTGTTCACACTAGAGGATGTCTTGAAAACTTACTTCTTTGGGAAATATTTTTTTACGGTAAATAATTTTTTTTGAAACAAAAGTAAATAGTCTGTACAATTATTTTTTATAGGTGGCAGACAGATGTATTAATGGGCTTCTCGATTCTGGATTCAAAATTTAAACTTTCAACGTGAAATGGGTTGGAAAAGTTAAAATAATTAAAAGATGTTTTGAAATTTTCTATGTATTCATTGAATGTATTAAAAATAGTTGTAGTGCTGATACGGGTTGTTTTGGAAACTTAACCATCTTACTATATAGAAAGTAGAACCAAATTTTGGAAAGTTAGCTGAGGTGTCGCATTCTCCTTAAATCTCAGCTTTTTGTTCACACTAGAGGATGTCTTGAAAACTTACTTCTTTGGGAAATATTTTTTTACGGTAAATAATTTTTTTTGAAACAAAAGTAAATAGTCTGTACAATTATTTTTTATAGGTGGCAGACAGATGTATTAATGGGCTTCTCGATTCTGGATTCAAAATTTAAACTTTCAACGTGAAATGGGTTGGAAAAGTTAAAATAATTAAAAGATGTTTTGAAATTTTCTATGTATTCATTGAATGTATTAAAAATAGTTGTAGTGCTGATACGGGTTGTTTTGGAAACTTAACCATCTTACTATATAGAAAGTAGAACCAAATTTTGGAAAGTTAGCTGAGGTGTCGCATTCTCCTTAAATCTCAGCTTTTTGTTCACACTAGAGGATGTCTTGAAAACTTACTTCTTTGGGAAATATTTTTTTACGGTAAATAATTTTTTTTGAAACAAAAGTAAATAGTCTGTACAATTATTTTTTATAGGTGGCAGACAGATGTATTAATGGGCTTCTCGATTCTGGATTCAAAATTTAAACTTTCAACGTGAAATGGGTTGGAAAAGTTAAAATAATTAAAAGATGTTTTGAAATTTTCTATGTATTCATTGAATGTATTAAAAATAGTTGTAGTGCTGATACGGGTTGTTTTGGAAACTTAACCATCTTACTATATAGAAAGTAGAACCAAATTTTGGAAAGTTAGCTGAGGTGTCGCATTCTCCTTAAATCTCAGCTTTTTGTTCACACTAGAGGATGTCTTGAAAACTTACTTCTTTGGGAAATATTTTTTTACGGTAAATAATTTTTTTTGAAACAAAAGTAAATAGTCTGTACAATTATTTTTTATAGGTGGCAGACAGATGTATTAATGGGCTTCTCGATTCTGGATTCAAAATTTAAACTTTCAACGTGAAATGGGTTGGAAAAGTTAAAATAATTAAAAGATGTTTTGAAATTTTCTATGTATTCATTGAATGTATTAAAAATAGTTGTAGTGCTGATACGGGTTGTTTTGGAAACTTAACCATCTTACTATATAGAAAGTAGAACCAAATTTTGGAAAGTTAGCTGAGGTGTCGCATTCTCCTTAAATCTCAGCTTTTTGTTCACACTAGAGGATGTCTTGAAAACTTACTTCTTTGGGAAATATTTTTTTACGGTAAATAATTTTTTTTGAAACAAAAGTAAATAGTCTGTACAATTATTTTTTATAGGTGGCAGACAGATGTATTAATGGGCTTCTCGATTCTGGATTCAAAATTTAAACTTTCAACGTGAAATGGGTTGGAAAAGTTAAAATAATTAAAAGATGTTTTGAAATTTTCTATGTATTCATTGAATGTATTAAAAATAGTTGTAGTGCTGATACGGGTTGTTTTGGAAACTTAACCATCTTACTATATAGAAAGTAGAACCAAATTTTGGAAAGTTAGCTGAGGTGTCGCATTCTCCTTAAATCTCAGCTTTTTGTTCACACTAGAGGATGTCTTGAAAACTTACTTCTTTGGGAAATATTTTTTTACGGTAAATAATTTTTTTTGAAACAAAAGTAAATAGTCTGTACAATTATTTTTTATAGGTGGCAGACAGATGTATTAATGGGCTTCTCGATTCTGGATTCAAAATTTAAACTTTCAACGTGAAATGGGTTGGAAAAGGTGAAAATAATTAAAAGATGTTTTGAAATTTTCTATGTATTCATTGAATGTATTAAAAATAGTTGTAGTGCTGATACGGGTTGTTTTGGAAACTTAACCATCTTACTATATAGAAAGTAGAACCAAATTTTGGAAAGTTAGCTGAGGTGTCGCATTCTCCTTAAATCTCAGCTTTTTGTTCACACTAGAGGATGTCTTGAAAACTTACTTCTTTGGGAAATATTTTTTTACGGTAAATAATTTTTTTTGAAACAAAAGTAAATAGTCTGTACAATTATTTTTTATAGGTGGCAGACAGATGTATTAATGGGCTTCTCGATTCTGGATTCAAAATTTAAACTTTCAACGTGAAATGGGTTGGAAAAGTTAAAATAATTAAAAGATGTTTTGAAATTTTCTATGTATTCATTGAATGTATTAAAAATAGTTGTAGTGCTGATACGGGTTGTTTTGGAAACTTAACCATCTTACTATATAGAAAGTAGAACCAAATTTTGGAAAGTTAGCTGAGGTGTCGCATTCTCCTTAAATCTCAGCTTTTTGTTCACACTAGAGGATGTCTTGAAAACTTACTTCTTTGGGAAATATTTTTTTACGGTAAATAATTTTTTTTGAAACAAAAGTAAATAGTCTGTACAATTATTTTTTATAGGTGGCAGACAGATGTATTAATGGGCTTCTCGATTCTGGATTCAAAATTTAAACTTTCAACGTGAAATGGGTTGGAAAAGTTAAAATAATTAAAAGATGTTTTGAAATTTTCTATGTATTCATTGAATGTATTAAAAATAGTTGTAGTGCTGATACGGGTTGTTTTGGAAACTTAACCATCTTACTATATAGAAAGTAGAACCAAATTTTGGAAAGTTAGCTGAGGTGTCGCATTCTCCTTAAATCTCAGCTTTTTGTTCACACTAGAGGATGTCTTGAAAACTTACTTCTTTGGGAAATATTTTTTTACGGTAAATAATTTTTTTTGAAACAAAAGTAAATAGTCTGTAACAAATATTTTTTATAGGTGGCAGACAGATGTATTAATGGGCTTCTCGATTCTGGATTCAAAATTTAAACTTTCAACGTGAAATGGGTTGGAAAAGTTAAAATAATTAAAAGATGTTTTGAAATTTTCTATGTATTCATTGAATGTATTAAAAATAGTTGTAGTGCTGATACGGGTTGTTTTGGAAACTTAACCATCTTACTATATAGAAAGTAGAACCAAATTTTAGGTGTCGCATTCTCCTTAAATCTCAGCTTTTTGTTCACACTAGAGGATGTCTTGAAAACTTACTTCTTTGGGAAATATTTTTTTACGGTAAATAATTTTTTTTGAAACAAAAGTAAATAGTCTGTACAATTATTTTTTATAGGTGGCAGACAGATGTATTAATGGGCTTCTCGATTCTGGATTCAAAATTTAAACTTTCAACGTGAAATGGGTTGGAAAAGTTAAAATAATTAAAAGATGTTTTGAAATTTTCTATGTATTCATTGAATGTATTAAAAATAGTTGTAGTGCTGATACGGGTTGTTTTGGTTGGAAAGTTAGCTGAGGTGTCGCATTCTCCTTAAATCTCAGCTTTTTGTTCACACTAGAGGATGTCTTGAAAACTTACTTCTTTGGGAAATATTTTTTTACGGTAAATAATTTTTTTTGAAACAAAAGTAAATAGTCTGTACAATTATTTTTTATAGGTGGCAGACAGATGTATTAATGGGCTTCTCGATTCTGGATTCAAAATTTAAACTTTCAACGTGAAATGGGTTGGAAAAGTTAAAATAATTAAAAGATGTTTTGAAATTTTCTATGTATTCATTGAATGTATTAAAAATAGTTGTAGTGCTGATACGGGTTGTTTTGGAAACTTAACCATCTTACTATATAGAAAGTAGAACCAAATTTTGGAAAGTTAGCTGAGGTGTCGCATTCTCCTTAAATCTCAGCTTTTTGTTCACACTAGAGGATGTCTTGAAAACTTACTTCTTTGGGAAATATTTTTTTACGGTAAATAATTTTTTTTGAAACAAAAGTAAATAGTCTGTACAATTATTTTTTATAGGTGGCAGACAGATGTATTAATGGGCTTCTCGATTCTGGATTCAAAATTTAAACTTTCAACGTGAAATGGGTTGGAAAAGTTAAAATAATTAAAAGATGTTTTGAAATTTTCTATGTATTCATTGAATGTATTAAAAATAGTTGTAGTGCTGATACGGGTTGTTTTGGAAACTTAACCATCTTACTATATAGAAAGTAGAACCAAATTTTGGAAAGTTAGCTGAGGTGTCGCATTCTCCTTAAATCTCAGCTTTTTGTTCACACTAGAGGATGTCTTGAAAACTTACTTCTTTGGGAAATATTTTTTTACGGTAAATAATTTTTTTTGAAACAAAAGTAAATAGTCTGTACAATTATTTTTTATAGGTGGCAGACAGATGTATTAATGGGCTTCTCGATTCTGGATTCAAAATTTAAACTTTCAACGTGAAATGGGTTGGAAAAGTTAAAATAATTAAAAGATGTTTTGAAATTTTCTATGTATTCATTGAATGTATTAAAAATAGTTGTAGTGCTGATACGGGTTGTTTTGGAAACTTAACCATCTTACTATATAGAAAGTAGAACCAAATTTTGGAAAGTTAGCTGAGGTGTCGCATTCTCCTTAAATCTCAGCTTTTTGTTCACACTAGAGGATGTCTTGAAAACTTACTTCTTTGGGAAATATTTTTTTACGGTAAATAATTTTTTTTGAAACAAAAGTAAATAGTCTGTACAATTATTTTTTATAGGTGGCAGACAGATGTATTAATGGGCTTCTCGATTCTGGATTTAAAATTTAAACTTTCAACGTGAAATGGGTTGGAAAAGTTAAAATAATTAAAAGATGTTTTGAAATTTTCTATGTATTCATTGAATGTATTAAAAATAGTTGTAGTGCTGATACGGGTTGTTTTGGAAACTTAACCATCTTACTATATAGAAAGTAGAACCAAATTTTGGAAAGTTAGCTGAGGTGTCGCATTCTCCTTAAATCTCAGCTTTTTGTTCACACTAGAGGATGTCTTGAAAACTTACTTCTTTGGGAAATATTTTTTTACGGTAAATAATTTTTTTTGAAACAAAAGTAAATAGTCTGTACAATTATTTTTTATAGGTGGCAGACAGATGTATTAATGGGCTTCTCGATTCTGGATTCAAAATTTAAACTTTCAACGTGAAATGGGTTGGAAAAGTTAAAATAATTAAAAGATGTTTTGAAATTTTCTATGTATTCATTGAATGTATTAAAAATAGTTGTAGTGCTGATACGGGTTGTTTTGGAAACTTAACCATCTTACTATATAGAAAGTAGAACCAAATTTTGGAAAGTTAGCTGAGGTGTCGCATTCTCCTTAAATCTCAGCTTTTTGTTCACACTAGAGGATGTCTTGAAAACTTACTTCTTTGGGAAATATTTTTTTACGGTAAATAATTTTTTTTGAATACAATTATTTTTTATAGGTGGCAGACAGATGTATTAATGGGCTTCTCGATTCTGGATTCAAAATTTAAACTTTCAACGTGAAATGGGTTGGAAAAGTTAAAATAATTAAAAGATGTTTTGAAATTTTCTATGTATTCATTGAATGTATTAAAAATAGTTGTAGTGCTGATACGGGTTGTTTTGGAAACTTAACCATCTTACTATATAGAAAGTAGAACCAAATTTTGGAAAGTTAGCTGAGGTGTTTATTTTGGAAATTTAACCATCTTACTATATAGAAAGTAGAACCAAATTTTGGAAAGTTAGCTGAGGTGTCGCATTCTTCCTTAAATGATGTCTTGAAACT
>JAVKPL010002386.1:0-18326 GCA_032173675.1 Gastrolobium villosum
AAGAGTGGGGATATTCTAACTACCCAAAATTCTTACTACCCATCACATCACCATTGGATCAATGAGAGAGAATGTTTAAGAGTTTTTGGAGAGAGAGAAAATGTTAATCTAATGGTGACTAGGGAGAAATTTACTATGGTCCGAGACCTTTATGGTCCTTCCTATAGACATTCGACACCTGTATTAAATATTTATTTTTCTCTTTTTTCTTTTTTCTCTCTCCAATTTTTTATTTCTTTCTCTCTCTTCCGGCCCACCCCATCAAAAGTGCTCCTGGAGCACTACATTCCGGCTCGGTGATAAGATAGGTAGTAAGTTGGTAGAAGAAAATTTTAGTAGTGAGAATATCTCTCCTCTAATATAAAACATGTAAGTTGTTAAAATCATTAAATAATCAGTGAATATTATATTATGTAATAATACATTAATAAAATTTATAATAACTCATTAAAATTAAGCATTTTTTTCTGTGGATGTCCATAGACAGAGTAAGATATATTGTTCATTATATTTAGTGTCTGTTTCAATCCTTTCTTTTTTTAGTTAGAAATTACTTATAAGTATAAGTTAGGCCAAATAGATTTTGATAAAAGATCTCATAATGAAAAGTTCTTCTTATTTTTTTTGGTAAAAAGCTCTTTTTTTAATAATGAAGAAAAAAGTTAAAAGTTACTAGGAGGAACTTTTTTTAAACTCTTATCTGCTTTTTTTGAATTTTACGTTTTTTTTTATAATGATGAGCTATAGAAATACAGAGAAATGATTTTCTTGAAATATGTGCTTTAAGCTAAAAAATTTATGTATTTACCAAAAAGGTTTTAGCTTTTTTTTAAGCTCTTTTTTTTTAACTTTAGCTTATAAGTAGCTTCTAACTTAAAAAATAAAAATCCAAACATGCTCTTAACAAAATTTAAATACTATCTTATACCAACAATAAAAATATATATTTAAATACTGTCATAAAATGCTAATGAATTTTATTAAATCACAATATTAATGCATTTCCCATTTAAGATAATCATCATTCAAAGGCTTGGTATACCCTTCTTTCATGAAAGTATTGGCAACTCAAGGATTATGTGGGAACAGTGACCAAAGTGTTACTGTTCCACAACTTATTTCCTTAAATGGCACGCTAACAGTGTAATTTTCCAATATACCACGCGGGAAAGTTCGCTACAGTGCCCAACGAACTTGGTTGCCAATGATTTCGTTACACGTGGCACATTTTGGCAGGAAAAGTTGATTGTCACGTGTCCAAATTTGCTACGACTCAGTGTTATTAAACCCGACCCGGGCATCGACCCGGTCTGGGCACTGGGTTACTGGGTCAGTGGTCGAACCGATTGACCCGGATACATATAGATATATTTAAAAAATATATAGATATGAACATATAAATTCAATTATATTTTCATATCTAAAATGTATTAAATAAGATTCACTAAATAAGCTCAAAAAGCATGAAACATAAATAAATAAAAATGCACGTTATTACTAACGTTAATTTAAATTGCTACTCAGAATCCCATAAACATACCTCTCAATGATATTGAACTCATATTTTTTAAAGTCAAATACATTAAAATATCATGTCACATTCTCTTAATTTATTATTCTGCAAATTGCTTCAGTATTGGAAATTAAAATTTGAGGTCATTGTAGAAAAGTATACTATCAAATAAAATTATAAAAAGCTTTTACAATGAGATCTACATTTTTTCTGATAAGATGAAATAATTTTGGTTTTATTTTGTTTTGAATGCATGACCCGACTGGGTCAACGGGTCACCGGGTTTGGCCGGGTTTGACCGGGTCGATGCATGACCGGTCCAATGCTTGACTCGACCCGCTTCAATGACCGGGTTCTGGGTCGACCCGGTCGGGTCGGGTTTTACAACAGTGCTACGACTGGTAGCGAACTTGGTAGCCAATAATTTCGTGACACGTGGCACACCTTTGCAAAAAAAGCTGACTGGACGAAGTTCGCTACCAGGGGTAGCGAACTTGGTGTGATAGGTGGCACAATCTCATTGCCCGATCAGAATTAATGTTCAATCACAATAAAAAAACAAAAAAATAAGGAAAATGACAATTAATTGTGATTAATGTATTAATCACAATTAATGTACCAATCACCAATCACAATTAATATATCAATCACCATTCACAATTAATGTATAGATCACCAATCACAATTAATGTATCAATCGCAATTAATTTTGATCATTACATTAATTGTTTGTGATATCATTGTTACAAATTCGAACGATTTTTGTGAGATGTAAAATATGTCAAATAAGGTGTCATTGGGTAGATCTCGAAAAGTTATATGAAATAAAATAAAAAATATCTGACTTCGATGTCCGAATCAAAAGTTATGGCCCTCCGAAGTGATTGGTACATTAATTATGATTGGTACAATCAAAAGTTAATCATATTTGTTTGCTAATTGTGATTGTTAATTGTCACATTAATTTTGATTGG
Source organism: Gastrolobium villosum (assembly GCA_032173675.1). Classification (NCBI taxonomy): domain Eukaryota; kingdom Viridiplantae; phylum Streptophyta; class Magnoliopsida; order Fabales; family Fabaceae; genus Gastrolobium; species Gastrolobium villosum. Next base: position 2,488 of record JAVKPL010002386.1, read on the forward strand.
CATATTAATTAAATTGTAATTTTCCTTAATAACTCGCTACTAGGAGTAGTGAACTTGTTGTCCGCAAAAAATGTGTCATGTCAGCAAACCAAGTTCATTGGGCACTGTAGTGACCTTGTCCGCGTGACATATTGGGAGATCTTGCCCGGATGACATATTGAGAAATAACACTATTCGTGTGGCATTTAAATATAAAAATTACTGAATAGTGACATTTTAGTCACTATTCCGATTATGTGGTGGTCTTGACGTATATGTAATATAATAAAACGAATTATCAAATCACAGTATCCCAGTGTAAAAAAAAAATTATGTTACTTATGAATCTAAATTAGACGATAGTCAACAAAAGTTCAACGAAATTATAATATCCCAGTCTTCAAATTGTGTCACGGTAAAACGGGTTTAAAAAAATGGCAATGAGTGTAAAAAAGTTTCAAGTTAATAATAAATCAAAATTAAATTCATTATAAAGTTAAGTAATATTTTTTTTAAGAAATATAAACAACTACAATATAATAGAAAAATCACGCATGTACATAAATTCATATGGAGGAGCTGTTGATCACATCATCCCTTAGACACTCAATTCAACTGTTGACATGTATAACAACATTTTTTTAAAGATTGACAAAATTCTAAACATAAGCTACACATCTTCATACATGTTTAATATTAAATAAGTGTCTATGATAGAGAGTACCTACTGTAACACCCCGTTACCGGACCGGTGTGTTATCAACAAATATGGTATTAAGCACAGTTACAATCACAGAAATTGAGTTAATTAAATTACGGTAAACTTTTTTTCTTTTATTACTTCCTCATTTTAAACCATTTACCATTTCCGTAACTAATCAAGACAACTCCGTAGTTGTAAATGCAAAACTAGCGGAAGCATAAACTTATTGACATTCCCTAACTTTCTTATTACCCAATTAATTTAAACTTATCTTTGGAATCTCATCTCTTACCATGTTATAGCTTTCTTCATAAGCTACGCGTGGTTTCAAACCGCGCACCATTCGGAGTTCCACAGACCAAGTTATGCCCTTTGTTTTAGTCTAGAACAACCATTATTTTTGAAAATTACACTGTGGTAATCGATTACCAGGGGGTGGTAATCGATTACCCAAAGTTCCAAAATGAGGCAGTAGCCGATTTTCAATCCCCTGTTCTCTGGTAATCGATTACCAAGCTTTGGTAATCGATTACTGCACTAGGTAATCGATTACCAAGGCTCTGGTAATCGATTACCAGGCAGACAGAAGCAAGATTTTCGTCCCCCGTTGCATGGTAATCGATTACCAGGCATGGGTAATCGATTACAATGCAGCAAAAATGACAGATGACAGCTTTTTAAGTCCAAAATGAGTGGTGTAATCCATTCCTAACACCTTAATACTTCACATAAACCTTACACATACACTAATGTAGGCTCTAGGCCCTTCCATCATACATAATCTAATACCAATATATCATTTACCTCATTCACCAATTATGTTGCCATTTACACATCATATGGCTCGTTTTACATCATAAATGTTCAATGCCTCAATATACATTAGGTGTGGCCATGGACAAGTCCCATGCTCACCAAAATAACAATAGAAACTAAAGGCATGAATATACATCAATTTTAAAGGACTCAACATATAGTCATGAATATACAAGGCATGGCATTTTCAACATGCACCAGTTCATGCTCTAAAACCAAAACATTAACAATATGCAAGGTGTATCCCAACCGAATCCTCTAACATGCTGTGCCTCCCATATGCACCTCATACTCCACCTCTCCAGGCTCAACCTAACCTGAAATGATGCCCCCAAACACGGGGTGAGATATACAAAAATATCTCAGTAAACCAAGGGCCCTGGAGGTTTCTCCACCCCATGGCTCACTCAATGCGCAACAATAACATTATGTAAAAATGCATAACATACAATATCACAAACAACTGGAGACAAACCAAGAACATCCACAATTGGATTACGTTCGAGGACTCCATCATATAACTCCCGAGATCTTCCTGGTGCCTCTCCCATGGTTGAGACGACTCCATGGCAAAACCCAGCTGGAACTCCTCATGAGCCCTATCCAGCGGAAGTCCCACGTTTGGATCATCCTGGTGCCGCTCCCAGAGTCGACCCCACGGCAAAACCCGACTGGAATCCCCAGTGGAATTATCCAGCGGATGTCCAAACCAACACACGTTAACTGGCCAGTGACCAAACAATTTCACACATAACAAGCAATAAAGCATGAAACACATAATCACACAATGTCCAATGACACAAAATCCAACCACAACCTTCCACTAGGTGTGGTGGAGCACACAAGGGACTAAACCCCAGTTCCAAAGGTTACCTCAACACCGAGCCAATGCTCCATACATAAGCTCCAAGCTTAATCCGCTCCCATAGCGTCCAAGAGAGGCAACCTATATTGATCAGCAACAATGATCCACCATCAATCACATATAGTCAATTATATTCACAATAATGCTAACCAACATAACCACTTAAGCCTAAGGCTATTTTTCCATACCATTTTACTTCAATCTCTTTTATAGATCAATTTACCAAATACATCATGCATCACACATTCTTTCTTCTCATTCCACCATATCACACTATACCATCATCCATTTAACATCATTTTCAATCATTCAACCTCAACTACATCATTTTTGCATCATTTTTCCTTACTTTTCTTCATAATTCGGATTCTTCAAAAAGTATGCCCCAAGGCTTTTCAATTCAATTTAACACTTTCATTCATCATATAATCATATTAACACATCATGCAACAACTTATCAATCCATTTCTTACACAATTCAATTTTTCACAAATCTTAGGCATTATTCAAAAATCCTAAGTTATGAGATTTTTCACCAATAATTTTTATTGCATTTCTAGCTCAAATACATCGTTCTAAGACATAATCATCTAATGCACATTTTCCATTTGAGCTCTCTAAACACATCAATCAACTAAGCCCTCTTTAGGGTTCATAATACAAATCCTATGATTCAACCACTTAAATACAAAGAAACTCACCCAAATGCAAGGCACAAGGCTCCACCCAAACATACTTCTCCATTGAAGCACCAAAAAGCTCCATCAACACAAATCTAAAGCTTGAGCCGTGGCCTTGGAGGGGAGATTCCGCAAAATAGAGCTAGATTCAAGGCTTGCCACTAGCACCAATGTGTTTAGAAGGCCATTTCCAATAAATTTCCACACAAACTTTGCTAAGATTGGTGGAGAAATGAGTGATTTGTGAGGGAAGGAAAAATCAAACTTCCAAGGCCAAGGGGAGCGCTGTTTGCGCGAGGAAGAAGAAGGAGGAAGAGAGAGGGAGCCGTGAGTGTGAGGGAGAAATGAAGGAACTTAAGTGGATTTTGTTCCAGCGGGTCCCACACTCGATTTAACTTTAATCCCTCACCCAATACCAATCATATTTTCAAAACCTACATATTTTTCTGGTTCAGGACATATTTTTATTTCCTCAAAATACTCATAAAAATTTCACTCCTATCGGTACAATTATACCGCAGTATTTTTACACCGGAAAAATCACTATTCCTCAAAATTTTCAAAACTTGCCTGTTCACTCAATTTTTCGTCCTGAATCCATATCCGGCATTATTTTTATCATTTGAGATCCCTAACTCCATTTTTCATGCCTCGGTTTACGTTTTTGGCAATTTACCATTCTGCCCTCGGTACACATTTTGACCCCAATTTCAGGATTTTCGCTAATCCTTCCCTTTTAACCCACATTTTATCAAATAAATTCACATTTGAATTTACGAGGTGTTATATTCACCCCACCTTTTTGGAATTTTGTCCGCAAAATCAACTATACACATATGCTAACTCAGGATACAGCAGGAGAATCTCAGTCTCCCGTCCCCAAGTAGCTTCATCAAGTGTGCGGGCTTCAAACTAAACACTTACCTTACAATTCTTTGGCTTTTCAGCCACATTTCACAATGGCCTTGCATTTCAAAGGTCCAATGGGAGACATCAAGTCCTCCCAAATTTCAATATCATCCGGTGTCACCACATGTGAACAGCCGGAGCGCACCACGCAGTTGTGCACTTTCTCTGCTTTACCAAGCCAATTGCTTTTCACTAGTTAGACTACCTAGCACATATAGCCCCTAATTTCTCTTGGCAGGTTTTCCTACCTAGTTAATGTATCAATAACTATACCCATAGGGTCATATCACGCTTTGTTCAATCTGTGCCACACAGGCAACTATTACTTTCTGACACATTACAACCACAATCATCCTTATCTGAGCTTTATTTCTATGGAGTATTAACTCTCGTCATCGATTTTTTCACATTTCTTATTCCATAATAAACACTGTTATGGAATCTCACAGCCCCTCAGTGCAATTCACCGAGTAATCATCGAGTTCACGCTCACTATACTTTTATTTTCTGAGGGAAAAATCCCCATTTTTGGCATTTAGCCACAACTCGTATATATACATTTTTCTTTTCTCATGTTCTTAACCTACAATGTGCAATTTCACCTCTGCACTTTATCTTTAACAAGCACCATCTCTGTGCGCAACTTTCGAATCTAACCTTACAGGTTTACCAACTTTCTCCAAAACACAATGGCGAATCACTTCCTCAAGACATTTAACTGGTACCCAATGGACCACGCATTACAACTTATACCTTACATCGGCCATTTCAAAGCCTTCAATCACGAATCCACTCATGAATTTCTATCTGTTATCTCATACTTACATTGATTTCTCACCTTAAAGGCAACATGCCTAAGATTTCCACCCACAATTTTCTTTAATTACCGTTCCATACTCACGTTACCAATTCCACATGTGTTTCATTCTATACACATCACCTTCATCATCATTTAATTCAACCAGTATGTATCATTCTAAGGTCACATATCATCTCTCTCTCATACCTGTCCCATCATAGAGGGATTTTCAAAGCCTATTTATCATGCCACAAGGAACTAAATCCATCACTGTCATTAATTGCATAATTTTATATCGGCTGGTATACAAGTCTCTCGAACTATTCAAAGTACTACTAGCACAATCAATCTTATATCTTGGTACCTAGCCAAGAATAACCTCAACATTGTGTATTTTCAAAACATCTCTCACTATAATTTGCATCTATACATCTCCATCAGTAACTCTACCACCAGGGCAGAGATATCAACCTTTTATTTCACCAAATACCATCCTATTTAACAGCTAGTACCACACCTTCTTACTTGACTACATCACAATTAATCACTTATTTAAAATCATTGGCCACTTTGGCCACCAACTTAGCTTAACATCTCGCCATCACAAACCTTCCCAGAAGACCTTGACTCAATCCATCAATACTAATCAATTTTTCCATTCCCTTCACATAGGGTGATAATCCAACGATTCATTTCACAATTTTCGTAAAACCACAATTCCATACTACCACACTTGGTATACACTCATGCACATCTCCGAGTGCTCACATTCATAATTCAAACCACCAACTCATGGCACCTCACACATTTCATACTACTTGACATATTACTGTTCACTTAGAGTTATCCAAAATTCACCTCTTGCGTTCTTCACAAGATACAATCCTCTAATGCAATGGGTAAAAACATCCTTAGGTTTAACCCCTCGAGCTCTTGCTGTTCTAAGGGCCCCAGGTGCAATGCCCCACCAATCAGAGAATCTGTCCTTATAATTCACGCAAGAAGAGGTAACATGCCATCGGCTGTACTAACAGTCCCACTAACACGAGGTATTACCTCACACCACATTACTTATATAAAATAATAATAATCTCCGGGAACATAATCCATACGGAGATAGCCATATACTCCGGGCATATAAGCCACACAGAGATAAACACATTCACTTCAAATCCGTATATAACGGCAAAAAGAGTTTTATATAGATACATAATGGTATACTAGTTATATCTTACTTTTGCACCATCCACTACGACTTTCCAGATATGGTTCTTTTCTCAACAGTATACTCATTTAACTTGACTAGTCATTAGTCTTAGTCCATAGCATAATCATCCTCACATGATTCCAACATATTTCTCATACTTCGGCACACCCTTTTCAACTCTTAATAGTGCCCATGCTCGGTACACTTCTAATCCGTTGTCCATCATGACTCATAGCAACTACGCTCAACACTGTAGAAGATCCACTTCATTACAACAACATTATTTTTTTTCATTACACTATGACACCAATAGTGCCCTCGTTTAACAGTCCATGCATTCAGCGCATCAGGACCACCAGATAAATCACAACTTCGAGCGGTGCTCGCCTGGGACTTCCAAGAGCAACACCTCTTAGGATTCAATCCACAAGGGAAACCCAGGACAATCTTAATTGTCACATTATTGACAACATGTGTGCCATGGTATAACTTGCACACCGGGACTCCATCATGAATCCCATACCAATTTGAGCGTCCAATGGCACTCCAAAGAGACAATCTCTTCAAACATTTCCCATCATAGGGAATTTCACTTACATCTTTCTTCTTTTACCAAAGAGTTTACTAATTCATTACAACACAAATATACATATAGGCACCCCGGCCTTCACAAAACCTATATATACATATATATATACTAGCACTTAGCCATCACAGGATCATTATCCTCATATAATTAGGCCACATCATCAACATTTCAATGCTACACAACATTATGGAAGCATATTAGTACAATTACTACACCACACTCAGTTATATTTTCTCACTTCACATTTGTCAAGTCCAACCATCATTATATTATGGACCCTCATACTTTCAATCAAGTTCGTCCAATGCCATCTATGGCAATTTCCTCAACTTCTTATATTATACTTTTTATACACATGATATCCTCACTTATATTCAGCCAACATTAAATCATCATGGACTACAGTCCCATATTTCAACATTGAAGTATCTACACATCATTCCCGCAGTTCTTTTAAGGTGCTCACCATCCTCAATCCAAATTTTGAAAATTCAATTTATTTCCACATCCAAACATCTTAAGTCATCCAAGTGTATGCCCTCATCAAGGGTCTTATAATCTCCTTATTTCACCCTAAGGTATCCAAGCTTACCTAAAAGCACTTATATTCAAATTTTTACGAATTAATCGGGGTTTCAAATCCCCTACCATGTCAAGGATATACCACTAATTCGACATATACTCAATTTTTTCAACTCCCCATACATATAGGGAAGACTTATCAACATCATCATCCCAATATCAACTCAAATCAATCATGCTTATTAGCCATAAGACCACACATTCAACTATGGTAGCATTCTACCCAAAAAGGTTAAACATCTTGTCTCAATTTATTCTCACTAAGTCCACAATTACATCAAATTCACTTACTAACATATATGTCCGTGGAGCAGCCAACACTGCACCCACAACCTCAGCCTAAGGACTGGCATCGGTGCTCCAGGGTTGTCACGAAGACATCTTATATTGACCACACATATAACACGAAGAAATGGGTTGATCAGGCCCAAACTAAGGAGTCACATGTGCAGTACTCAATAAGAGTCTACGTACAACTATACAACACTCACCACAATCACACAATCATCAGAGTTCCTTAAGAAACTGCTCTGATACCATAAAATGTAACACCCCATTACCGGACTGGTGTGTTATCAACAAATATGGTATTAAGCACAGTTACAATCACAGAAATTGAGTTAATTAAATTACGGTAAACTTTTTTTTTTTATTACTTCCTCATTTTAAACCATTTACCATTTCCGTAACTAATCAAGACAACTCCGTAGTTGTAAATGCAAAACTAGCGGAAGCATAAACTTATTGACATTCCCTAACTTTCTTATTACCCAATTAATTTAAACTTATATTTGGAATCTCATCTCTTACCATGTTATAGCTCTCTTCATAAACTACTCATGGTTTCAAACCGCGCACCATTCGGAGTTCCACAGACCAAGTTATGCCCTTTGTTTTAGTCTAGAAAAACCATTATTTTTGAAAATTACACTGTGGTAATCGATTACCAGGGGGTGGTAATCGATTACACAAAGTTCCAAAATGAGGCAGTAGCCAATTTTCGATCCCCTGTTCTCTGGTAATCGATTACCAAGCTTTGCTAATCGATTAATGCACTAGGTAATCGATTACCAAGGCTCTGGTAATCGATTACCAGGCAGACAGAAGCAAGATTTTCGTTCCCCGTTGCATGGTAATCGATTACCAGGCATGGGTAATCGATTACAATGCAGCAAAAATGACAGATGACAGCTTTTTAAGTCCAAAATGAGTGGTGTAATCCATTCCTAACACCTTAATACTCCACATAAACCTTACACATACACTAATGTAGGCTCTAGGCCCTTCCATCATACATAATCTAATACCAATATATCATTTACCTCATTCACCAATTATGTTGCCATTTACACATCATATGGCTCGTTTTACATCATAAATGTTCAATGCCTCAATATACATTAGGTGTGGCCATGGACAAGTCCCATGCTCACCAAAATAACAATAGAAACTAAAGGCATGAATATACATCAATTTTAAAGGACTCAACATATAGTCATGAACATACAAGGCATGGCATTTTCAACATGCACCAGTTCATGCTCTAAAACCAAAACATTAACAATATGCAAGGTGTATCCCAACCGAATCCTCTAACATGCTGTGCCTCCCATATGCACCTCATACTCCACCTCTCCAGGCTCAACCTAACCTGAAATGATGCCCCCAAACACGGGGTGAGATATACAAATTTATCTCAGTAAACCAAGGGCCCAGGAGGTTTCTCCACCCCATGGCTCATTCAATGCGCAACAATAACATTATGTAAAAATGCATAACATACAATATCACAAACAACTGGAGACAAACCAAGAACATCCACAATTGGATTATGTTCGAGGACTCCATCATATAACTCCCGAGATCTTCCTGGTGCCTCTCCCATGGTTGAGACGACTCCATGGCAAAACCCAGCTGGAACTCCTCATGAGCCCTATCCAGCGGAAGTCCCACGTTTGGATCATCCTGGTGCCGCTCCCAGAGTCGACCCCATGGCAAAACCCGACTGGAATCCCCAGCGGAATTATCCAGCGGATGTCCAAACCAACACACGTCAACTGGCCAGTGACCAAACAATTTCTCACATAACAAGCAATAAAGCATGAAACACATAATCACACAATGTCCAATGACACAAAATCCAACCACAACCTTCCACTAGGTGTGGTGGAGCACACAAGGGACTAAACCCCAGTTCCAAAGGTTACCTCAACACCGAGCCAATGCTCCATACGTAAGCTCCAAGCTTAATCCGCTCCCATAGCGTCCAAGAGAGGCAACCTATATTGATCAGCAACAATGATCCACCATCAATCACATATAGTCAATTATATTCACAATAATGCTAACCAACATAACCACTTAAGCCTAAGGCTATTTTTCCATACCATCATCCATTTAACATCATTTTCAATCATTCAACCTCAACTACATCATTTTTGCATCATTTTTCCTTACTTTTCTTCATAATTCGGATTCTTCAAAAAGTATGCCCCAAGGCTTTTCAATTCAATTTAACACTTTCATTCATCATATAATCATATTAACACATCATGCAACAACTTATCAATCCATTTCTTACACAATTCAATTTTTCACAAATCTTAGGGATTATTCAAAAATCCTAAGTTATGAGCATTTTTCACCAATAATTTTTATTGCATTTCTAGCTCAAATACATCATTCTAAGACATAATCATCTAATGCACATTTTCCATTTGAGCTCTCTAAACACATCAATCAAGTAAGCCCTCTTTAGGGTTCATAATACAAATCCTATGATTCAACCACTTAAATACAAAGAAACTCACCCAAATGCAAGGCACAAGGCTCCACCCAAACATACTTCTCCATTGAAGCACCTAAAAGCTCCATGAACACAAATCTAAAGCTTGAGCCGCGGCCTTGGAGGGGAGATTCCGCAAAATAGAGCTAGATTCAAGGCTTGCCACTAGCACCAATGTGTTTAGAAGGCCATTTCCAATAAATTTCAACACAAACTTTGCTAAGATTGGTGGAGAAATGAGTGATTTGTGAGGGAAGGAAAAATCAAACTTCCAAGGCCAAGGGGAGGGCTGTTTGCGCGAGGAAGAAGAAGGAGGAAGAGAGAGGGAGCCGTGAGTGTGAGGGAGAAATGAAGGAACTTAAGTGGATTTTGATCCAGCGGGTCCCACACTCGATTTAACTTTAATCCCTCACCCAATACCAATCATATTTTCAAAACCTACATATTTTTCTGGTTCAGGACATATTTTTATTTCCTCAAAATACTCATAAAAATTCACTCCTATCGGTACAATTATACCGCAGTATTTTTACACCGGAAAAATCACTATTCCTCAAAATTTTCAAAACTTGCCTGTTCACTCAATTTTTCGTCCTGAATCCATATCCGACATTATTTTTATCATTTGAGATCCCTAACTCCATTTTTCATGCCTCGGTTTACGTTTTTGGGAATTTACCATTTTGTCCTCGGTACACATTTTGACCCTAATTTCAGGATTTTCACTAATCCTTCCCTTTTAACCCACATTTTATCAAATAAATTCACATTTGAATTTATGAGGTGTTATACCTACTAAAAAACTTCTCCACGTATATATTATAGAGAAATATCTGTCCTTTCAAATGACACAATTTATATCATTTTACTCTCACAAAGATATGAGACTCACACCTTTATATTTTTTTGTCAACTCTTTCTCCTCCTTTATCTATCTCTTTCACTCATTTAAAATAATATAACTTTACATCCTTCAAAATGATAGACACTTTTTCCATATGTTATTGCAAGTAACAATGGAACAAATATAACAACTATGTAGTCAAATCTGTCACAAGTACGCCTTTGAGATTAGACCTACACATGTAAATGTAGTGTTATCCAAAAGTTCCATGTCAAGTCTAAGAGTATACACTCGGTTGAGACCAGGAATGCAAGAAATAGAATCACAAAAGGATTAGATTCAGAATTGACACACTTGACACTTATCGCACTACACTTCATCAGCCCAATCCATCTCTGTTTGGAGCACCTGATAAGAAAGATATGATAGGATAACTTATCATATCCTATTTTTATCTCTTGTTTGATGGGTCAATAGGATATGATTAGCTTATCCTATTGTCTCATTTTATCCTATCCAATACATGCTAGAGGACTACCTCAGAAATGCATGCCTCTGTTCAGCGTCCTCTTTGAGCTACAAATACAAATACAAATACGAATACATGCTTTATAGTCGCTGAAAAAAATACGAATACATTGCGTCCTCTTTGGTAGGCAATGTTGTTTGTCCAACTTCAAACGGCGATAACCGGAGCTCACGAGCTCGGAATCGAGTGTGTGATAGCTTGTTAGAAAGGTAATTGAATAAGGAAAAAAGATAATCTGGAGATTAAGTTTGGATTTTTAGTTTCTGTTCATAGAAAAACAAATTAGCAAGTCCGGTTAAGTGGTAAAAACGTAAAAAGTGAGGAATTGGCTAAGTGGGTTTATGGGAACCCCTTAGTATCTTGTATGTGATAAAATAAAGTGTATAAATAGTTAAGTCTTCCGCTAGTGTTTCAGTTACGATCACAGCTTTTTATTATTACGCTTTTTATACTTTTACTGTTCGCGTAATAATCGGAAAAAGTTTATCCTCATTTTTATAAATGAATTGCTGTGATTGTAACTGCGCTTAATATCATAATTAATGTAAACAATACCGGTGTACAACGGGCTGTTACATTTTATGGTATCAGAGCAGTTTTGTTAGGGAACTCTGATAATATATATATAGATGTGTTATGTGCTACATAGTTGTATGTAGATTCTTATCGATTACTGTATATGTAATTCCTTAGTGTGGGTCTGATCAACCTATTCCTTTGTGTTACATGTGTGGTCATCGTAAGAAGCCTACGTAGTAACCTTGGAGCACCGAATGTGAGTATTTAGCCTGATGTTGTGGCTGCAGTGTCAACTGCTCCATGGACAAAGGACGGCAGTAAGTCAAGTATGAATATTAGAAGGCATAAAAGAACAAACATAAATGTTATATCCGACTTCGATGAAAGTCAAGAGAAAAATGTATTATAAGCAACAGTGGTGTACAATTTATGATATGTACAATATGAGCATAGACGGACTTTACAGTACTATGAAAGATAAACATATAACAGAGATGAGCTTATGAGATTGGTGAAATTCCAAGTATATGTGTAGTATAGTAAGACAATTATGTACAAGTGGTCTTGGTGAATAGACTTCATCAAGGCGAGAGGTTTTGAACCAGAAGAATTATTGAGAAAAGGGAACAGATATTCGTATGTGTGAGTTAAACACGTCATGTTTGATTAGCAGTTATAAGACCAGGACAAGTGCGGTGCACTTGAATGAATTGGGATGGTCCAAGCAGAGAAGCAAATAGAATATTCGATGAGTAATCCTACGAGATTTAACCACTTGAAAGTATGATGCTGGTAGATTGGTAATGTGAGAGATATTGAAATATGGGAGTAAATTCCATAAAGAGGTAGTGTTGACTAAACACAAGTGAGGTGAACTAAGGATGAGTATATTATTATGTGTAATATGTATGAGGAAAAGTGAAGGAATTGCCATGGATGACACAAGATCTATGTACCATGAAGACACTATTGCAGTTAGTGGAGGTCGACTCAGATTGGCAGGCGTATCAGTGATAAAGGAACAGGATGGTTGAGATGTACAGTCATTGTAAGAAAGTAATGAGAATTGTAAAGAAATTATGATCTTATGGTATATGTATAAGTACTACTAAGAGTAGTGCGCTTATGAAAATGTTGGTATTTGATACGGAGGGACAGACAGAGTAGAGGTATTTTCAAGGTAAAGGGATAGTTTACAACCACCAAGGGTGGAAGTGATCAGGAAAATTGATGAGTTGCTCTACAGTATTGAGCATATGTTATGTGAGCCGTGACGGGCAATGGACTGGAACGGTGGCATAAGTTATGAGTTATTGTTGCATAACAATAAGTTGAGATGGTATGATTAGTGAATGAATGAATGTAAAACTTAATGTGAAATCAAGTGATTAGTATACGAACCAAGTGACAATAAAGTGCGAAAGTAAGAGGTTAACGAAAGAACTGATGTGTAAAGTGTGCAGAGAGTGTGGAATTATGTGGTCAGCAAAAGAGATAATGTGTAATGTCAAGATGAAATTGATAAGATTAGTTAGTAAGCTGAGGTATAATGGTCAGTGCAAGAACGGACGAGTAGTTTTGAGTGCAAGGAATGATGTAGAATTTTAGTGCAAGGATTAATGTAAATTTCAGTGCAAGGATTGAGGTGAAGTAGTTCTCTGTGATTCGACGAGAATGATTAGAAGATCCCTGTGTGATGGGAAATATGATACTTATACTAAGAGATGTGAGATGTGTACAGAACTTTGAGAAAATCTAGGATTTATGGAATAGAAATTGTGTTATGAACCATGGCAAGTGAATAGTCAAAGAAAAAGAGTAAACAATCTGTGAGAAGAATAAGCAAGGAAGAGATAACGGACTATGGATTGAATGGTAACAAGACAGAAGGAACTATTAAGAGTTAGAAAACGTGTACGAAATTACGAAGAGAATGTGGATTATTATAACAATGACTATGTTATAAACCAGGTCAGAGGGGTAACCGAAACGAAAGTAAACTACCAGTGAGAAAAATGACATGAGAGAGTAAGATGAATTAAATTATATGTAACAGGTGTATATTGTACCACTACTACTAAGATTATGGGGGCAGCCCATGTGGTAATACAAAATAGTTTTGATGTTATATACAGAGGTGATACAGACACCAAATGAACTAGGTCCATGTGTGATCTGGAGTGCACGGTGTACCAGTTTGTTGTTATATACAGACATATTATGAATATAAATTTCTCTGTGCACTGGGGGCATGTAATATGATTTGATAGTAGGAAGATCTCAGTGGGGCCTATGTGCCAGGAGTGTATAGCTATCTCGGTGCGGGTTAAGTTCCCGGAGTCTAGTAGTATTTGATATGAGTAATGAGAAACGAGGAAGTATTCCACATTGGTGTAACGGTTAGTATGGTGGAGATAATTTATGTAATTTCTCAAAGAAGAAACATTTGGGGGGATGCCTTAGAATAGGGACAGCTAGTAGTAAGTCGTTTTTACGGCATGGATCATATGGGTGGATTCTCTGATCGGTGAGTCATGGCATCTGGGGCCCTTAGGACAGCAAGAGCTCGAGGGGTTTAACCTGTGAATGTTGTTACCCACTGTATTGGGAGAGTTTTTCCATATGGTTAACGCAAGATGCGAGGTTATATATTTGTAAATGGACAATAGTATGTCAGGTTTGGATATAAGAGTTGTGGCTTAGTGTGTAAGAACTCCGAAGTGTGATAGTGAAGCACTATTGTGGGTGTAAAGTAAGTCTGAGGAAATAAATTTTGTCTCTAAGTGAGGTAGCAAGTTAGTTGGAACCCTCGTCTTATGATGAAAAAGGGATAATAACGTGAGTTAAAGTTGACAGAATGAGTAAGTGTCCTTCTAGGAAGGCTAGTGATGATCAAGATTTCAGGTTAAAACAGTAAAGTGTGAGCCCTAAGGAAAAGATAAATTGAAATAGAGTCAAGTGCGAACGTGTATTCATAGGTGGGAACTATAGTTGTAATTGATTACCAAAAAGTGAATAGCTTGGTTTTGCTAGTAAAGTAGATCGATAAATGTTGTATGTAATCGCATATGCCACTTATGGTGGAAAGTGTGTGGAAAATGCACCATGATTGATGATGTTTTGATTAAGTACTAATGAGGTATGGACGAGTGTTTGTGGTAATTTTGAATATTCTGAGAAACTGATATACCAACTGGCGGGGAATTATAGAAGTGGTGGCAATAATGGAATTGATTTTAAGTGATTTGATAATTAAGTGTCAAGGATTACTTGTGAATAGGACTTATATATGAGAGAGATGGAATTTTGAATAGTCCATCAGTTAATAGTGAAGTGGGTCGGAAATTGATTTGTTCCAAAGTGTTTAGTGGAAGTGAGTAAAGCTGTAAAGTAGTAGTATCTTGAGTTTGACATCCAGGATTAAATGATGATGATTACGAGAAAGAGGTATAAATGAGTGGACCATATGGTTAAGTTGCAACATCGGAGTGGAATGAAAGTCGAAAATAGTTAGTAGGTGAAAATATTAAGCATGAGTCCTCGATATGGAGGTCAATGATGAGTGTTGTGTTTAGACCGTGAGAGGTCTGAGTATAGAATTGAGCTGACTGAGTTGATAAAGTTGAGATGGTTCAGTTAATGAAAAGAGTAATAGTGAAAGTAAATTATGAATATGATTACTAGATGGAAAGATTCAGGAGTGTGTGTGGTTAAAAGACCTTAAAAGGTTAATCGAAGAGATAAACTATTGTGAGGATTGTTAGTTTCGTATCACAAGGAGAAAATATAGTAGTGAGTACCTAAGAAGAGGTAAAGACACGTGACAAGGAAAAATAAAGTATATAAGTATAGAATTTAACGTGAGTCGGAACTGTAGGAAACGACAAAGTGCCCTGGAAACTAGAAATGATGTGCTTCGGTGGAAGCTAAGAAAACAATGAAATCACAAGAGCAGTCACAGTAATGGAAAGGACTAGTATGTTTGAGTATTGTTGAAACAGTGAGGGCAGCGAAAAGAGTTAAGTGCTAAAGG